>KZ308616.1:643352-666216 GCA_000376725.2 Ladona fulva
TTATTTATAAAAATTTATATATATTTCTTATTCTACGTCCAAACGAAAGATTTAGCTTTAATTTAACTCATCTTAGGCTCTAAAAGTACTGAAAAATCATTTATTGCAGTAGTAGTAGTATTGTTAAAAGTGCTTCGACAGCTTAGGTAATTTCGCACATGATCCCCCACCGGGAATCGAGCCCGGGACCGCTTTCACCGAAGTCGAACGCGTTGCCCACTTGGCTTTTTGGGAGCCCCAAAATCACATATTATACGAAAAACATCGACTAAAGCAAAATTCTGGCAACTCTTCTGAAACCAAACTTGAAAAATTACCCAAAGTTGATTGAGTTTATTCCTAAGCTTTTATTTGATTTCTGATGCCTTGTTATTGTAATCTTAGCAATGCATCTTCTAGGGTCAGTCTACACGACACTGTAGATAGCTTCGATTTTTATCAGCTCTTATATTTAGTTGAAATTCCATTGGAAAGGAATTCTACTTCATCCCTCTAATGGAGAAGAGGAAGAAAAATCACACTATCCTTCAGAAATTTCATACTAGTGAAATATCTATTGATAAAATTTTAAGACATCAATTCAAATCTGGAGCCAATGGTTTCATCATTTGAAAATTGATGCGGACACTTAGTTCTATTTTCTCCCGTGTCGCTTATGAGCAATGCTTTACAGATATCTATTACGCCTTTAATCGTTTAAAGGAATGCGACTTAAAAGTATAGGAGATTAAATGAAGGACGAGCCAACGATCCATTATCGCCCGTTACCAATAATTCCTTTATTTTTACGTGGGGAAATTGGGGCAATGAGATGCACTTTCATGTTGCTAACAGGGTTGCCACTTCAGAATCATGAGTAATTCTAAGATTTCGTGTCTATTCAGGAATTTTTCCAATTAAAAATAGTTCTAAGTCCTGTAGTCAATTATGGCAGAACCAAGTATTCCGGTCAGTAAAATGTTACTAGCACGAGAAACTGTATCACCGAGGTAATTAATCTAGGAAGGGATTCGAAAGTAAGCGATTCGCAATCTCTTTTATTCCTATTGGTTTAACAGAGGTATTTACATAATTCTTAATTGAGAAATTATGCTATTTAATTTTTTAATCAAGTTTGTGGTTGAAAGTGATTTACACTGGTGACTGAAACTGACGTTTGAACTTCCAGTGTTCTTTGATTGATTATTTTACCAATGAATTTCATTTAGAATGAAATTGAGTCAATGTGAATGGAATAAAAAGATAACACAATGTAGATTTTAAAAGGTAGAAATTTAGCAACTAACAAGGTTCTAACTATCGTGATAATTCAAAGAAAGAGAATAAGATACTTTGTATGATATTCGTTAACATTACGGCAAGCTATAAATGCTGCTATATGCCTTCTTTCTTTTCTATCTTATTACAGTCATGTTCTAAATCTTGTGCACTGAAAATCATTAATTGGCAAAGAATCATTCTTTTTTGTGTCAAGACGATAGGGAATTTGTATCCATAGGAGGCACATGCAGCAGAACTGAGTTTCAATGACAGTTATTGGCAGCAAGGGAAAGAATCTGTTAAGAGACATTATAGTTTTACTCACAATTGCATTCTCAATATTTGTAAAATAAGTAAGAAAAGTATTCACCTCACTGTTTTCCATATAGTGCTATATTCTGCCTGTGAAATTGCAAAAGTGTTCTTAATCTAATTGAATCTTAACGGTTTAGTAAGGAATTCTATCAAGCATCACTCAGAGGTATTAATTTTAAAGGCTTATGTTTATGGTTAGAAAGAATTGCATTCCGAAACTTCGAACATTTCACGCAACGGCACATCACAGACACTTCCACCGCATTTTCCTTCCGCAATCGTATTCAAATTCTCCCATTTTCTTCACCCCGGCTCTTTCCTTTTCTTACTCATCTCCCTTTATCTCATTCTCTCCCCATCAACTTCTTTCTTCATTATCTAAATTTCACATTCTTCGCTCTTCCGTAACTAAAACCGAGAGATTGCGGTCAGCGGCCTCTCTCCACAACTATCGCCTTGACCTAGGTCGGAGAACCTGTTGTCGCTCCCTCAAACGTCCCACATTCCTCTCTTATTCTCTCCTCATCAATCCGGTCCTCGGCTGCACTCGAGCGGTCCTTGCAGTCTCCTACTTACCCTTACTCTCCCCTCGTGCAACCCGCTCTTCTTCTTCTACGCTCATATCGCAAACCGGAAATGTGAATGCAAGATCCCGGAATGCCCCGATTTCTTACTACAAACTCGTAAAACCCTCCCCTACTTTATCATTCTGCGTTCGCTCGGAAAGCACTGGAAACGGTCTCTTTTCGATTAAAAAGGGCTCGATTTAATGAACTGTTATGGTGAGATTCGATCTTTCATCCCCAGCCATACCGAAAAACGCTTCTCATGAATGTATGATTATCACTAACAACTTCTGCCTTCTCCACCTATAACTTATAGATGGTGAATTATTGTCAAGGTGTTTAAACTGTTGCGGAAACTTTTCATTATCATTTTATGTTTTCCACAATTTAATGTTGACACAATCGTTGAAACTAACTGTAGATTAGATTTAAGCATTCTAGAAACGTTAGTATTAAGGCCCAATATTGCAATGTATACTTAAAATGGACATTAACTAACGTTCTATTTTGCGCCCTGTATTATATTGGATTTTATTCGAGAGAAAGATTATAGATAATCTACTATATATACGATAGATTAGTATGGAGATTAACTATTATTTTCATCTTAACTCTATCAAACAATATAATACCGGGCCCTAATGTGAACTTAAAGTCCGTTTTAAGTTGACATTATAATACCGAGCCTAAGTGTTTTTACTTAAACACAAATAAAAAAACGAACGATTTATCGTACGATCACTATTTGGTGCGTCTGGAGAAATGAAAATCATTCTGAAGTGTAATTGTCAGTATTACACTGTCGAAAGCAAGGCTAAAATTTTCACAGAACATTTGATTCTGTGTTCTGGGTCCCTACTTCAAAACATTACGGCCGTATATTTGCTTTGCACTGCATTATTCTGCTTTTATCGTATCCTTTTCACCGTAAATAAATTACTAAGTTCTTCGTATTTCCACAATGTTCGGCCTGAACACCTTGAGTTTAACTTTTCACCGTGTTTTTTTGAGTTGCAAATAGGTTGGGCTTAAGATTTAATTTCGACGGGAGTAAAAGTCGTATTTATCTAGAAATAAATTTTCTATGTGAAAGTCGAAAACTGACATGTTTTGCTGTAGTAACCTAAAATACTTTGGGGTTTTTAAGCCATTCTTTATATTTAGAGCCTCTGTTATTGTCATCCATCTAATGATAGTTATAGCTTTTCTTTCTTTATTCACTCAGTTTTAAATATAATATGAAATTTTGCCCTTTTTATCGTCATAAAGTTCCATTCCAATTTCCTCTTTACAGCATTTTTAATTGAGGATTTAACACCTGTATTTTCCTGTATTTTCTATAAAATGTTTTTCTCTCTCCTTCTCTACGTGGGTCTTTCAAAATCCTTACAAAATTAAACATCAAAACTCTTTCCGTTAAATATTTACTCGTCACATACAATGAAATAAAAAGCTCATATATTTGTCATAAGTGTTAATGAAAAATAAATAAGCTCTATACGTCATTGTTTATCCAATAAATAAAGTTAGTACTTTCTTTGGGTTCATATTCATTTGGTTAGTTATTGAAGTCCATAAACTTAATCGTTTCTTTATATATCCGTTAAGTTTTTCCGTCATTAACGCTTTATCCCATACGAGGTCACACGTTCCGCTTTGACCGGGAATGTCCTGGTTGTAATGCATGGTCCCGGATGTAATGCATGGTCCCGGTCAAATTCTCTGTCATTCCGTTTCGATGGAAAAACTCCGAGAAAGAATTTAATGTAAGATGCGAAGGTTTCAGTGGAAGACAAACACAAATTTGAATAGAGTGGTGAGGCTGCACACACTTAAGGGATGCCTTAAAAGCACATAACATCAACTCTGAATAAGTTATAGCCATCGTCCTGGTTTTAATCACTTCAGAATTTGATGAGTTCCGGTTTCTTACCATCGGAGTATGGTAATCCTATGAATAGATTGCTCCTTCTTCCGCATCATCGAAAATTTTGATTTATTCAGTGCTGTTCTGTGATAAATTACTCCTTGTCCTCAAGCTTAATAAATTAATCGGAATTCCTAAAACAAATCGAGTTCATACTTTGGTTGAACTTTCAACATTCCAAGATATTTTCAGTCAGATCGTATCAGATATCTTTCATCTTCGTTTCTTTGAATTAAAGTTCTTTCATCATATTTTATATTCTAAAATATGATTCTTCCTTTAGATTTTCATTTTGTGTTTTTCCCTGATTTACTATTAAATTCGATTTAGAAATATTTTCAGTTTAGCTTCCACCCTAGCCATTAATTCAGTGCTGCCACCTATCGCGTACACTTCTTTTTACGTCCCCTGAAAGGCTTCATTAACGAGTTAACTATCTAACAAGAACATATTGATTATAAATGCAGATTTTAACAATTCGCAAAAAAGTAAGCTTTCATCTCGATTTAATCGCTTGGATTTAGGATTCAGGATCATAAATTTGACAATGCGCTTCTGAATGAGTGAACTAACAGAGTGAATACTCCGAGTAATTAATAACGATAGGTTTATCTTCATTTAAAAGCAAGATGAAAGATTATGCTGCTAGGTACAAGGGTATGTTTGAGTATTTAATGTTTTTCCATTATTTGGGAAAATACCCTGGAATGATATAATGAGAATCCTTAAATTACAGGATAATCTATCTGCCCATTCCCTTGATCATCTAACATCCGATGGATACTGTAAAGATATTGCGAAAGTATATGAAACTAATAATTATTCTCAATCTCTCTGTAGGAACGTAATATTTATCGAGAATCGCCTAAATGTCTGTTTTTGAATGAAAATCTTTGATCATATTGAGGAGAAATTATAGCAGCCCGATCAATTTTCCATTTTATTAATTAATGAACGTGAAGTTGTAATTATTAATTTTATAAACTAATTGTACTTCACTAAAAATTTACGAAATGCTGTCATATATCAACGAATTGAAAATTCATAACTCTTGTCTCCACACGATTTCTGCTCAAATCTTGGGCACCAAATGTTGTAGTGATCAATTGGTCGTAGGTGCTTCATGAATCCTGCGTTCAAATACGCTTTATTTTATGTATTTGACCATTCACCATATTTTTCAACTCGAAAATTAAGTTCATCCCGAAAAAGTGAAATCGGAAAGTTCTCCTAATTCAGTGCTTAAAAACACAATAGGTTACGTAATATTTGATCCTCGATACTGCTAAACGATTAAAATATTTAGCAGATTGGCTACCATACTGCAGTGGCTGACCCCAATAAACTCGTTACGTTGTAAGAGAATTCAATTTTCATCTCTTAGACCACCTGACTGACCTTATTACGAACGATATTCACCCTCATATTAGTTAAATGCTTACATAATTTATTTCGAATTTGTTATTGAATAAGCTATGTTTACTGAAATAATTTGAGAAGCAAGATTAAGCACATTACCATTCATAAATATATATTCTTGTTTTTATGAGGCTATCGTGGGCGTATGTATCTTTTGGTCCTCTAATCTATGAACTCCGGCCCAAAGAAAGCCGCGACAGCTCCGCGCACGATAGCATTCTCTTTACAGAAATCGTAGAAATTTCGAATTGCTTAGGAAATTCCATCGCTCTCGTGATTCTTCGGATGGGAAAGAAATTTCCATCATTGAGATATGTACGGGATTATTCCTTGTCGGCGACACCGTTTCTCCTCGGAAATACCAATCGACGAGACTTTCTACTCGAGGAATCTTAAATTTCTACTTTTTCGCAATGTCGCACCTGGACACAAGGCCGCCATTGGTCGACTGTTTCATGAGGTTAATTTATTCACTTTGTGTGCAATGAGACCGAATAATGTTCCAATTTCTCTCTCATTTAGGCAAATTTTGTACTCCTAGTTTGTTGCGAAGCAAAATCCCCAGAGCTCATTTGCTTGATTCCCTAAAAGGGGAGAGTTACATCTTCGCGAACATTAATTTTACGGGTAATCCGATAATTTATGGTTCACCATGAGATGTAATCGCCCATCGAGGCAGAGCGATTCAACTCGATTAAATGGGAATAATTGTGTTTAAATATTATTGATATAATATCTGGAGACCAAGTTATGACTTATAATATGTACTGCGGTTTTTATGCGGTATTGTAATAACATTTCTAAAAGTCAATGATTGCGGCAGTTAAATTTAAGTTGAAGAATGAATGAGTTTTCATTATGTCAGTTTTCCGTTAAAATTTATATCTGAACCTCATATTTTAATCATTAATAATTATATTTATTATTATGATCTTACAACGGATTTTGTTTTCTGCTTATGAGGACCAGATGTATACGATAATATATATATATTTTTAAACTAAATTGATTTCCGTCACGCTTGACGGGGGCGTTTACTAGTTATTATTAGATTAACTGTCACGCGAAAGAAAAGTTATGAGCATGATAAAGCATTATTTATGAATTTATTTGATTTATATAAACAGTCCTAATTTAGTACCGAAAGGAAGAGAACTTTTTCATCGACCATATTTCCACATTAGCTATGATAGCGTAACATTCCTTAGAAAACATTCCTTGTCTTGCACAATGCCTCGAAGATTTATTCGCACTGACTTTTCGTTTCAGTAATGAGCGAAGGGAAATATTGTTACGCATTTGACCTATAGATCAATTCTGATATTATCTATTCTCAGAATCTGTTTTCCGGAGAAAATTAATTTTCCCTCCACTTCCATGTACAGTACGAGCAGCGTCTAAGATTTGGAGGTCGAACTTCTTTGAAATCATAATAATGCAAGACTTCCTCTGGGCGTAAGGTTCAAGGGAAATGTCCACGTGTGAAACTTGGAGGACGCGGTTAAGTAAATGGTTCGCAGGGAAAATACTCGCGAGCATTATGATACTCAGGCTAAAGGATTTGTTTTTCTTTGGAAAAGTTAACCGAACTTGAGAAAGGAGAAAAACACAATTCGGTTTCTTCAATAATTATGGCTTTTCTAGAATGCAGTTTTAAGAAATTTCTTCGACATTATTTAAATCGACCATTTGTTTCAAGAAGTGACGAAAATACTGCGAGAAACGCCCAAAATGTCCTAAGGTAGGTCTAGGACAGGAACATGGTGCTTTAGTCTTGGGCGGGGGTGCAGAACTTCTTTCATCTTAAGGCCTCATATACCTACTATTCGTCTGCATAAGATAGGCCACATCAGGCCGCTTTTACGTGGCGTGATGCCTACATTTAAATAGTTTAACATCGAAATTATTATTGGGAAAATGAACTTATTCGCTGATTGAACTAAAAGAGGATATATATTTGTTTTCCAATTGGCGGTATTAGCATGACTTGGAAACATAAGCATTGAAATAAAAGCATTTGTTTCAGAAAGTAACTGAAAGGCCGTAATGAACGACCAGTGAGGGCACAGGTTTGGACATACTTTGGTATAAAAGGCCGTCAAATGGTTTACATGATGATTTGAACCCTACGAATAACCATGTCAATTGAGTTTGCCCCGAAATGCGTAGTTATCTCATTGCAAAGTAAGAACAAAATTATCTGAGTTTACTGGGTAATTTTTCTGTCATATGATATAATTTTATTTAAAAAATTCTTGGGCAAAACGAATGAAAATTTCAAAGAAAATGATTGCGTTCGAACCATTTCAGATTTTTTTAATCACATCATTACAAATATAGAAACCAAAAGGTTTGGCAGATCATATGTAAAGAAACGAGAAGCAAAGATCGATCATAAAGTAGCATAACTTGTAGAAATGTAATATCTTTTGGGTTGACTAATGCTTTATCTATGTAACTTTCGTACATCTTCTTAGTGAGCTCCAATCAAGGTCGAGCATGCGAAGATCCTTGCATGGATCAAAAAATTTAGTTTTTATTAGTGGAAATTAACATACCGTGTTTCGAATCATAATCGATTTTCTTTGTCGTGTCTCTTTATATTCCTTCAGAGTGACTTCTAACTAATATTCCTGGGAGGAATCTCATATGAATCAAATTAATAGCTAACTAATCTTTTCACGAATGACCTTTCAATACGATCTTTGTCGTTTGTTATGAAATCAGGAAATGGATAATCACTGTTTGACACTCAAAATACTATATTAGATTATTTCAGGGATCACATGTTAACAAATGCAGTTAAGGAAAATCAATTTCGCCATGAATTTATTACATGGTTTAGTAAACGCTAGAAATTTGGATCCTGCGAGTGAAAGTTAACTTTTTCTCCTCACGCATTCCATTTCTCACATATTATTTTTCTGAATACAAAATGTAAGTAAAAGTTGGTTGCATTTGGATTGCGGAAAGTCTAGTTGCAACAGCTTTCTTGAATGCGATTGGTTAGCAAACCTTTCGCAGTTTCGTTTATTAAAAGGTTATTTCATCTGCATCTGCTAGGATGTGAATACAATGGTTAATGATAGTGAAAGCTATTGACTTTGTTTATCAATAATAGCAATTAGTAAGTATTATAAAAAAGATAAGAGAATTTGTCAAAAACGTAAAGAAATTTTCAATCGCACTTTTCCCTAGACTAATTTAAAAAATTTTAATCTCTAGGTGTTTTATAAAATAACGAACGCTCGCGAGCGATACTTGATGGAATTGTGCAGTAAAATGATTATTAAATTAAAAATCAGTACAAGTTTCACCAAATAGTAATATTTAGTGGAGTTATTAGAGATTTTTTGGTTAAGTAGTTATTTTGTGCAATAAAAAGATGTGTAATGTTTACAAACTTTCCTTTATTTATTAGGTGGTTGAGCAGTTCTTTTTATACGTTAGAAACAAATTTAAGTGGATGTGGAATAATTTATTTTCAGAAAATTTACTTTTATACGTGAAGGAAGGGTATAAGTCAGTCTTATTTTCACCGATTACACATGACTTTTATTGAATAGAGTCTCATGTTTACAGACATAGAGTCTGATTTGATAATAATTCTTCGTTTAGAATGAGAAGAAGAGGGAATCGGATGAAATTGGTGCATTCGATGAGTGAACCTCACGATTGGGACCTTCGACATTGCAAACTGAAATCATTGCACAAATGTATGTTGGTGGTTTAGGATTGTGACAATCATGTTATGAAGTCTGTCGAAAGTAACGCATTTTTTATTTAGGTTTTGGTTACCTAAAATTACTTTAGAAAGTAACGCCTTTTATATTTAGGACTTGCTACTAATCAACCTGTATCACAAAATTTTTCGAAAAGTAATTTGTAATTAGTAAGTAATGATGAAATTTTTTCACCTCGTTTTAGGCTATCTATTGTACTTTTTTATAAATTAGATGCATTTGATTCTAGAACCTCTGAAGCAAAACATGAAAATCATAGGAAGACATTTCTTTGAAGAAACAAGCCATAGAATTGCCGAGTAATTCTCAAAGGTGATGATTAGTGTGGACTGTGATCATCAGTTTTACGGTCGAAGAGCCACTCTTTCGATTCCATAATTTTTAGGGGAAATTTTTTCGTAGTTCACCGCGCTCTTGGGCAGTAACGCCGAGGGAGGCAGGGATGGGATAAAATGCGAAATTTTTAATCTGCTGCGACGGTGCGTGGGAAACAAAGGGAAGTAAACGTTCTTTACGCTGACGCACGGATTCCGATGAGGATAACGTCAAGATGGCGGAAAGAGCGTGCTTGAACAAAAGCACGGCGATCACGCGACCATGACCGGCGGAACTGAAAAAAAAAACGAGTCATTCACGGAAGAAAGGAGAGAGAAAGCCAATGGAGGGGAGGAAAGATGAGGAGAGGAAAGGATGAGCAATGATTGAAGGGTTTGGTGCGTGCGAGGAATGGACTGGAAAACTGAATCTGTGTAATCATACTCATCCCTGCTGTGGAAACTGTCTATTTGAACTTATCACAAAAACTGTTCATCTGCTTGTTACATATTACAGTAAAAATATTATCTGACATCGACGACTAAGCTTATGTGCCAAATTGCGTTCGCTTCCGTTATAACATAAAACTGAATCGCTAAAAATCAATAATTTATCTTGCAAAAGGAGATGTGTTCCCTATTTGATTGTTTTAACAACGGGTTGGAAGGAAGTGGGTGATTCATAGTAGGTCTAAAGAATGTACCGGTATATTTAGGAAATGATATTTTTAGCGTAATAAAACATCGAAAACAAAAGTTAATCGTAATCTAAATAGTTTCTTAAAGTGTGAGTCCCAATGTGTACTACACACTGTATCATTTCATTTTTGTTTATGTTAAGTGAAGGAATCAGCATTAAACATTAAATTAGCATTTATGTATGCCTAAATCAAACATTGAGTATTAGAGCACGCTCATTGCTAGTTGAAGCCGAAACTCTACCCTTTGGCTCATTTTGAAAGTACGAGTAAAATGATAATATCGGAATTTTAGTTTCTGTTATTATTTCGCTAATGTGCAAGTAAAATTTCACTTGTGCTATAACGATCTGTTTGATATCTGCGTTCCCATTACAGTGATAACATTTAGTGATCTTGTTTGCGTGCAAGCTTGATCCCTCTGCCATCAAGAATAAATTATCATGGATGGATATTGTGTTTCATCTAAGCCTACGTATTCAAATTTTAAATCTGGAACGAAAAATTTCGTTTAGCTAAGAGAAAATATTTATTTTGAGAAAATATTTTATTAGATCTTCTATAAACATTTTACTAATACTTTGAAACGACACGATATATATTTATAAAAAATAAAACGTATAACTCAAATCAGCTATAAATTAAATTGTAATATTAAATCCATGGCGCAACAGCCTCGTGAGTGCCAAGGCCTAGGAGATCGGCGTGAGACGTGGGTGATACGTGGTCAGTGCACCGATACCCCCTCGGATTATTGGCTTTTCTAGACCGCAGTTGATCCGCTACCAAGCAATGCATAAATAATAGCAAGATAATTTCCAATTTTTTCGCAATGTTGGGTCAACATCACTGCCCTTCCGGGAATCGAAGCCGGCACCGCTTTCACCGAAGAACACAATACCCAATTAGCTATTTGGAGACCTCTGAATAAAAACCGAACTGGTACTTTTCATTGTATTATGCCACAATGTTTTAAGGTAGTTAAAACTAAGATCGAAAGGCGAATAAATTATTGATTTTTCAAGATCTATGAGCGGATCAGAATCTGAGTGGAATAAAAAGTAGTTGCAAGAACTGAAAAACATGCTTCTATCGAAAACTGGATCAAAACGTACTTTCTCTAAAGGCTGGATTTATATACATTTATAGCACATAATGTAAATATCGTGGTAAAGATCAAGGTTGGAGTTGAAGGAATAAATCAGAGTTATTTTGCTATGATGATGAACGTAGAATGTGTAAAAAAAACCTTGAAAATTAAAATTGAACACGGGTTAGGGTGTAATTGATTCAGTAGTACATGTCCCTCTTCCAGTCTTTGGGAACAAAAGGCCTGCGCAAATACATAGAATCCATCCTCCACGCGGAAAATTTAATTAGCGATGGAGCGTTTACTTAATTACTTAAAGTTCCTAAAGCGCGATATGAACAATAACATCCGCGCAATGCGGGCAAATTGCTTCTGCAAACGTCGTATCCTCAAAATGTGGCGACATACATTATGAATTCAAGTTCTCCAAAAGTAGAAGCGCGGATTCATCGTGAATATCTTTTCTCGGAAGGCTCGCGTATGAATTATCGCATCCAAGAGTGTGTCTAGAATGACGCGGAACATTTCGTTACGTGTGATTCCGGATGCCCTTAACATTCGCCGCCTCCACGAGGAATACCTGTCATTGTTATGACTGGCAATAAAAGAAAAATACTTCCTCGAAAACCACACAAAGTGCCGCTATCGTCCCTGAAAGAAATTACGAATGCACTTGATTGGCAGCACTCGCAGCTACTGTATCCCTCGCTTATCAAACGCTTGCCGATGGCCTTATTTCTCCTATCTTACTAAAAACCATTTGAGCAAATTTGGTATGTCATGCCAAAGAAATTTTTTTAGCTGCTTGGAAAGAGTAACGGTAAATCCAATTAAAAGGATTTAAGTAGAATGTTAAGGCAATTGAAAGGTAGATAATTTAAGAGCGAGTAATGAAAGGGAGAGAAAGGAATCTATTTCGCAATTCCTTGAGTTGCATTCATTTTGTAATTTGATGGAGGAATGTGAATGTTTTTAGATCTTCAAAATTTTAAGAAAAGTATTTATACTTTTCATTATAAATATAGATGCAGGGTATTCGAAGCCGGTTATCCTTCCTCTCTATGAGAATACAAGAGACGTACAACAGTTGTAGATGTAATGTCCGATGACAAATCGAAACAGATTTTTCCATATTCCGACTAGGGCCGTCCTTAGAAACGGGCGAGTCGGGCGGTCGCCCTGCGGATATGAGACCAGTGAGGCCCGAATATCTCCAAGTATCATCTTTTCATTGACAAACCAGTTATTCAACAATTATTAATAACAATTAGAGTAATAATATTGGGGAATCTTAATACATTTTATTTATTTACAATCTTTGCCTATGAAGTTAGTGTTTCAACATGTATTCTTCTTTAATGATTTCTTTGTATTCTTGCTTTCTTCCATAGCTCAAACATCGACTCGAAAAAGTCACAAAATGTTATCGTTGAAATTAATTTCAACGAATATCAATGAAATATATCTTGTGGAAGTATGAGTCTTTTAAAGAATTTAAATTTTAAAAGCATCTATAAAAAAAGGGAACCTGCATATATCCGAGCCTGGGGAGCCAATTTTCCTCGGACCGGCTCTGTTCCTTACAAATCTCTATTCGAACACTTCCATTGAACGGTTCTTCATCCTCTTTCTTTCCTTATATAATATATCATTGTGATGTACCTGAAAGTCTTTGCAGAAGTTTTGTCAGGTATGATTCTCCAAAACAGAGTTACTATGTCAATTTCTAAAAGTTGTTTGAAATAAGAGATCCAAAACAGTCAATGCAACATTAAACAACAATTCTTTCAATGCTTTTTACGCACAAATTCATCGTACTTGCACTTGATGCCACTCCTATTCAGAAATAGAGATTTAGAGATAAAATGAGTAGAGCGGATTTACTACCAATGATGGAGAGATTCTGCAAAAGTGAAGGAAACCGTCGATTATTCTTTGCGACCGTTACTCAGGTACTTCCTCGGTGGAGCTACGAATTGGGGTTGAAGGATCCAAGTCTTGAAATCACGGCGCAAATCGGTTACATTTCTCAAACGGGACTTCAGATTCGATTGCAGTGCGGCAGAAATAAATTATTGGAAGGAATCTCAACACATTCAACGGCACTCGTGGTTGAGCATCCTCAGAGTTTAAAGCATTGGGAGGCACGAATATTGCGGTCAGCTAACGCATGGAGATCGAAAATAAAGTCCGCATTGGCCTCTAATCATTCTCTCCTCGTGGCATTCGACGTGCTTACAGGCCATCTAGTTATGTGAGGATCAAAGCTACTTACTCGTCGCAAGCAGATTGTGTTTTCTCATGTAGCGATGAGTTTAATTCAAAGCGAGACAAATTACGATTATTTCATCGTAATTTCTCGCGCACTCTTCCAGCAAACAATCTCCGTCATGACCAGCAAATTCCGAGCACTTAAATCCTTGGCTTACCCCACCTCAGTCACCATTCATCCACAAGTAGATTACGAGCGAATTTAAGATCGGATAATGACCCGGTTTAGCCCCGTTTCCTGCCAAAGATGCATAAATGTATCAGAAATCCAGCTTAAGATGTGTCACTCAAACGACTTTCAGTTCATTTGCGCTCACTGAAAAGATAAAATCTAAGTAAAAGCCTTGAAGGAAATACCGGTAATTCGCATTACCTTTGGCCTTTAAGATTGAAAATTGGAAAAAACGGTATTAAATGTAAATACGGAGTGAGTAAAACGAATCTTAAATCGGACTCAAGTTCACGCGCTCGAAGGATACCGTCCAAAAATAGAATTTCACTTATACGCCTAAAATTTACCCAACTTCAGAATTATTTTCAAAGAGTCTAAGGTTCACAAAATGGAGCTATATGTCGCTTCATGAGTGAAATTAATTCTCTCGAAGATTTATTACTGCCAGGCAACTCTATCGAGAAATGAACTTTGTAGCTGATACTTTTGATGCATACAGTACTTTTTGTATACTTATTTGTCTATGTATATTTTAGTCTAGAATTTTCTTACATGCCTATTAATTTTATACTGAAATAATTACTGTGCTTGCAAATTTCAATTTACGATTCGCAATTCTACCGCATTTACTTGAATTACTTACGTGCAATTTTGCATAGTTTAACTTCAATTCCAACTAATAACTGTGTAGAATATGACGATGGGTTGGATTGAAGACGAGAGTCTCAATCTCGCTCCAATCAATACGATTATTATTCTTAAGTTCAATTTGACTTATTTTCTAAATTTATCCATAGTTGAAGCAAAGCAGATTAAAAATTTGTGAGCCATTGCAGAGTAGAACATTGGCAATAAAATATGGAGCCTTGGATTCATTTTCGCATCAATTCTAAAATCAGCATCGCTGCACAACCGACTGGTTAACATGTTTTGATTTATGGATAAGAATAATAAACATTGGGGTCATCCTTAAAATAAATCGAGGGAATGAGAAATTCTACGTTGAGACACATGGGTTTAATCGCTTTTAAGAATGGGTGCCCTGAACTGTCAATTCGATCTTTAAGAAGCATCAGACACCTGACAACTTTTCCGCATTGGCCATCTGTCGATATGCTTGCTCCTCAACTTTTCATCCGATTTTCCTGTCCAGCGGTTGTTCCGCACCCAAGTCGAGCCGTTCCGCCCATTCGGACGCCGCCCAAGTGGATGCGACGCCGGATGACCGTGACCTACACGAACCATTGCCTCTCACTGCTCCACTGAGGAACGGGTGAGGAGGATGCGTAGGAGAGAGCCACAACTTCTCTCTACGCGTCCTCCGGGGACGCACGATGCAGCTGCTTTCACATCCATCCCAACTTTCGACAGCAAACTTTCATTCATTTCGCGGCAAAAATGTTATACTATGATGTACTATTCCAATGCACGAAGAATACAAGTGAAAGGAGATTAGGGATTTAATCTTCCTTTTCTAAGCTATTCTTAAACTTGTGATGCGTTTTGTTGGAAAAAATATAAGTATTATGTGAGCTGAAAATGTTGCGGGTATTTTGTGCTGCAACCCCCCAAAAGTTCTCCTTACTCAGGATGGTTTTTCATTGAGTCGACTTCGGTAATTTTTATTACTGAACGAAGAACTTAAGATAATCAGCATCAATGAAATTTATAACGAACTTTTAATTTTGTTGCTAACACGTGTTTCTTTTCCGTAAAATTCATTACGACTTATTTTCTCAAATTTCGAAGTAATGACCACTATCAGTTTGTTGGCGCAATGATTTAATTGCAGATATTGTCATTAGTCTCTCAAAGCATCAGGAAAACGAAGATTGTAATTCGTGAGAGATCGACGAAACACATCGAAAACGATTAATTTCTCCTAGAGTTTGTTTTATTTCATTCGATGAGCGTCAGTCGGAAGACCCATATTATTTTGGAATCAAAAAGAAATGCTCGTCGAAAGCGCTTCACGCGTCGTTAGTCGTAGCCTAGAATTTTTATTCTTCTCGATTCATGTACTCTGTCATGGTGCGTAAGCGGCATTTCATCGACATCGCCTTCTAAGTGAAGTTTTCATTCTGTTTTTCTAAATACAGGGTGCTCCAAAAAGGATATAAAATATAATTTATACTTGTGTACCTGCAAATGCTACAACATTTGCTGTTCCCTCAATTGGAAGATCAAGAACCAGCCGATTTCATTTTTCAACAGGGTGGGTCACCACCTCACGTCTCTTCCTGTGCGGCGTTTCCTAAATGAGATCTATCCTCAACGCTGTATAGGAAGATCTGGGAATCAAGATTTGTCACCTAAAATTGACCTCCAAGATATCACCCCATGGGGCTTTTTCTTTAGTGATACGTCAAATGATTAGTGTTCCAACCATTAATGCCTACAAAATTGGACGAAATGAAGATAACGGCTGCCATTCGGAGCGTCAATCCCGATTGGCTAGAAAGAGTTTGGAAGGAGTTGGAATATCGCCTCGATATTGTTTCAGTTACTCGTGGGGTCCACATAGAACATTTATAGATAATGTGAGAAACACGTGAAGATAATAGTTATTGTATATGCTTGTAAAATTCGATAAATATATTTCTTTAAAACTCCGATATTTTTATTGGGACACACTGTATTTTGACAGAAACGATGGTCCATTCTATAGTTTCTCCATTAATTAAATGTAAAATATAACAATGAAATAGTAGAAAATATAGTATAATATTACGCACCTAAAAGGCATGGACTAGATACGGAAAATACTACCTACATCAAGAAACCTGTCTTGATCGTAGCGATTCCGAACGAATTAGAAATCATATCCAAATTACGAGTATTAATTGCCAGGGTAGTCCCAGAAGCACCCGACCTAACAAAGAAACCACAAAAATTGAGAAGAAATATCTTTATTTCTCAACATAGTCTCCTTTTAGCTCAATACACTCTTTCCAGCGATATTCAATAGCTTCGATACCCTGTTTATAGTGAGAAATGAAGAATTTTAATGAAAATTTAATCGAAGACTCCACCTCTTCATTGCCGGCAAATCTTTTATAACCAAGCCATTTGCCAAGTTTTAAAAGAGAAAATAATTCGAGGGGGCTAAATCTGGGGAATAGTGTGCGCGAGGAAGCAATTCGAATTTCAAATCATTAATTTTGGCCATCGCAATAAAGTATGTGTGAACTGTCTTGATGAAACAACCCTTTCTTATTCGCCAACTGCGGCCGCTTTTTCTTTATTTCATCGCTTAAACGCTATAATAAGTTTCCTTAATAGTCGTCGTTGATTGTTTTTCCTTTTTGAATTTAATCAATGAATATTATTCCTCGCACATCCCAAAAAAACTGACGCCATAAACTTGCCAGCTGATAGAACTTTTTTCGCCTTCTTTGGAGCCGATTCTCGTTAGGTAAATGAAACGTAAACAGATACAAAATTTATGATAGAAATCTCTTTAATGAAAATTGAAGCTTATTGCTCAGATAGTATTTGAATTCGAGTCAACCCTTCTGACATCCCTTCTTTTTATCCCATCTGAACTATCACTGTAATTTCGACCATGATTGTCGGTAGATATCATGCAAATCGATTTTTCTAATCCAAAGAGAATACGTTTATCGAATCAACTACAATGGGCTTCATAGAGAAACATTAACGAACTCTCGCCTTCCACCCCTTCCGTTTCTACTCTTTCCTTACTTTCCTACGCAAATTCTCTACTGTTTCAGCGGAAATTGATGATTACTCGCTGAAACCGGTAGAACATATAAAGTTATTGTGGAGAAAGTGAATCAGCTATTTAGTTCATTTGTAATGGGTTCGTCCCAAATCTTGGCCACCTCAATTGATCATGCATCGAAGAGGATTTTAATTGGAGAGTGAAAGAAATAGGAAAAGATTTTTATGGTAATACTATTATCCAAGTAATCGGCTCCTCTTTTATTACCTATTAATGAAGATATGCGTTTTTTAAATATAACCTATTCGGAAATAACTAACACTGGTTTCAGATCGGTAAATTCGCTTCGTTTTACGTATGATTACACAGAAATAGATAGGAGAATTGGATACAAAAACATAAATATAGATTCGATGTAAAAATAGATATGTAGATCTACTTTGGAATAAATGAAGGCAAGGTGACATAAATTTGGTACGAGGAAAATTTGAACAGTTTTAAAAGGAGTTGAAGATCTAGAAGATGCTGGTTGCACACTGTGCGGTGAAAGATATGATGAAAGAAGGAGACATTCGCCGCTATGAGAACAAAAGGAAATTTATAAAATGGTAGGTGAAGCAAGTGTTGTGTAGGGTAGGAAAATGTCGAGCATTGTTGTGAATAAATGAGGCAAACAATTCGCTTAGAAAGAAAGAATATTGCGAGAGATATGCGTGCGTGTGTATGAATTATACAGATGAATGGACACATTTCAAAGTAGACAGTTCTGCCACTGTAGAATTTTTGATAAATGGAAAGATTTTGCTCTTTTTTAATACATTGAAAGGTTACAATCAAATTATATCAAACATAACTTTCTTAGCACTATATTAGTCTATGGTGGATTGGGTACTCTAAGACAGAAGAGTTAATAATCATTACTGTACTACACTTGTTTCATTGCAAATCATTCGGTCCCTTTCCAAGATAGCCAGGCGTCTCCAAAATACGGACTAATGGCAGGATTCGGCCCTTTAAAGGATTTTATGTGGCCCACGAACAAATTGGATGTCATATTCCGAAAGAGACCTTTAATGTTCCTATTGAATTATATTCAAGGTTATTTTTACAATCAATTATTTATATTATTTAATGTAAAAAACTTAACTTATTCTTTTCTCAGTGAAATATACACTATTTTAGGAAAATTATATGAATGCCTCGCAAAGAGTTTGGGGTCCCCCGCTTTACATCTACATCTACATCTACATAAATACCCTGCAAGCCGCCTTACGGCGTGTGGCAGGGGGTGAAAACACCGGGCGTTCGGACTATTTTTTTAGCCTATTATTATCATGTATAGTTCGCGGAAAGAATGAATTCTTAAATCGACTCGTCCTAGCATCTATTTCTCTTATTTTGCGCTCATTGTCGGATCGTCCAAGGTAGTATTTTTTATCTTTATGTCATAAGTTGTTAAATAGTACAAGCACGTAACGAAATACAGATACTAAGAGCATGAATGACAGGTGTATCTGCAATTTTATAACTGAAATGTTTAGGAAGGCACCGAAAGTATTGCAAAAATGGAATAACCGTAACGGAAGGAGTGTTATTTAAATGTTACCGCAACTTCCAAACGAGTTTAGCGCCGAAGCAAACCGCATACGGCCCACCTACGCACCTGCTAGTGTCCTCGATAGACGCATATGATTGCCTCCAAGGAGACTGTAACGGACCACAAATAATTCGAGTTGAAAGACCGTGAAATGGATATTTAATAGCACGATGATCATATTATGCAAATAAGACGTTTTCGAAAAAAGTTTTCGCCGTAAAGAATAACAATTTAAGAGGAAACATTGGAGCATCACAACCTCAGTTCATTCGACAACAGAATATTATGCAGTAGTTTTTATTCAAATGAAAGGTGTGTCCCTTTATTACTGCTAGGAAGAACGATCAGAGAGATTTCATTCTCACTGAATAATCTACTAAATGAAAAAATTTTTTGTTTTCTTTCGTTGTTTTGTAACATAATTCCAAAGAAAAGCCAATAACATTTTATTGAAGGGTCACAACTGTTATCCTCTTAACATTCTGTATATATTGACTGAAATATTAAATTTATAATTCGGAAGACGTTTGGAGTGAAAATATTATACAATCTAAAATTACACCTCTTTAATTACCTAAATTTTGGCCGTGTCCTAAAATAATTCCAAAAATAATGAACGAGAGCTATTTTAAGGTTATCTGTATCTCTTATAGAATAATTTTGCTACATGGAAGAGTACTATCCTAATCATGGAAATACAAATTTCACTCGTTGCCTTTTTCTAATTTCGAGATTAAAAAAAATTCAATTGATGTAGTGTTATATGATAAACTAGCTGAAGTGCCCGTTGATTCTCAACGGGGAAAATAGATGTCGGATTAAATATAGTATATCTATTTGTACATAAGAGAAAATTATATCTTGCATCTTAGTTTAGTCCAATGGAACAGGTTATCGAAAACAAAAATTTACTAATCAAAGTTCGAAGCCGAAATCTACAATCAACAATAAGAATGTGATTCATTATGGAATTTCCCTCTTATTATTAACATGTCTCAAAGTAATGGTTAAGTTTGCAAGATTTTCAACTTCCGATTCTGGTAACTTTAATCGTATAATTGTCAAGAGTCCGAAATGATAAATAAAAAGTTACTCCTCCATCTCCACTAATTTATTACGGTGCTACGCATGTTTGTTGCCCCTGTAATTCATCACTACAAATTGTTCGTGACTGATATAATTAAAATCTCTGAAAATTTTCATCCTCTTCATATCGTCATTTGCTTCTAAATGGGCCAAAATACAAATGCATTCTTATGGGAAAATGCCTGAACTCGGAATCAACAATCGCATTGGTCGTCAGGGGGACGGGTTGTTTACAACCTCAAAATTTCACAAAATATTCGCATATTTTATCTAAATTCTCGCAATTTCGAAACGAAAGCTTTATTCTACGACAATAATAAGAATCTGTATTCAATTTCCCTTCTTTTGGTACTTATTTTGACTTTATACGACTATTCCTTCTAATTTAATTTTGCAAAAGAAATAAAGTCTGTACCCGATAAAATCGAACTTTACATGTATTTCTTATGGAAATCTATCTGAATGATCTTGGTTCAAACCCAGCAAATTTTGCGAATGAAAAGTTGACAGTGCTTCCTTCCGGCTCACGGAGAACACGTATGCAAAGTTTGATGCAAATCTGACAACCGGTGTGGACTCCAATCGTGAACAAACAAACACACAAACCCACAGAATTTCTGCTTTATATATATAGATTAAGAGGTAAGGCATAACGTGGTTATTATTCGACATGAGCATAATAACACATGTATGAAGGCTTTCACTGCATAATGATTCCATGATTTGACGACTTTCGGGAATACGCAGTGTTGCCAATACAAATGATGACGTAGCTTCAGAAGTGCCACTTACTTCTTGTAGTGTATACACTGACTGCTGCAGGTCACAAGTGCCACTTACAACAAATACGCATACAATAAATTCTCGGAATCTCATCCTGGTCATCTGGGTGATTTCCACGGAGTTTGCAGCAGAGATGTCGATGAAAACCACCCAGATCACATGGGTGAGATCCAGAGAAGAAGTAATGTGCATCATCCACCGGGAAAGAATCAAAACTTTCAATAAAATATGTATAACTCATAAAAAATAACGAAGTTAGACAACCACCCAACCCACGTTTCTCCATGTACATACATCCTGAAATGTTTATGTAGAAAAATATTTTTTCTCAGTTTTTTCGACAAATACTTACTATTTCGCTTTTAAATTTCAATTTCATACATAGACACATTTTTAACTCTTTCTTTAACACCGCTTTAGGTTGGGCAAACGTATTACTAGTACATACATGAGTATTTTCACAATGATCACAAAGGAAAAAAAAACAACTGTTCTTATCTCATCACGAAAAGATACCACAAAGTAAAGGCCGAAATAGTGGATTTTGTTTAATACATGTGTAATAGTTAGATACATTGCACCGCCACCCGCATACTTAAGTACTCAAATACAGCCGCAAATATTGACAGTGTTAGTTTTTGCTGCTGTAATTATGAATATTGTAGTATTTTTGGGCTTATTGGTAACCATTTTGCTAAAATTAGAAGCGTCAGAATCATACGTCGTTAATTTATAAGGATATGGTTTTCAAGACTGTTTATTTAAGAACTAAGTAGTATCTAAGAAGTATTTGTTGCCGAAAAACTGCGCTAACTATAAAAAATTAGTATACTTTAACGAATAAGAAATGAATTAGGTAAAAGAATTAGGTGATGATCACCCATTCAAATTCTTGGATTAACGGGAGTTTCATAAAATAGATATTTGCATAAAATTTCTCCACAGAAATAAGTCGAATCCTCATTGTGATTATCATGAAGATAAAAGTTAGCCGAGCATGAACATTTTAAGCCAAAATGTAATGAAATAAATCGAAATGTAATGGCTATTCGTCGTTATAACTACTATCCGCAATATTCTTATTCTCTTAAATACCACACTCATAGATAAAAACAACACAGGCGAAACATTTAAGCCTCAACAGTTTCGATTAATATCGAAACATTTATGACTTCTAAGAGCTTCTTACCTGTACACGAACGGTCCCAATTCATTCAGTTTAGGCTTCTCTCCGTTGTTGAGAAATCCGTCCGGATTGGTCACGTTGAAAATGTAAAGTTTGGTCAGCCTAATGACTCCTGGTTTCTGCCAGTAGTGGAACCCAAGGGTACCGTTCCAAATTCGCAATTGCTGATTGAAAAAAGGAGAAATCAGAGAATAATTATTAGTTTATCAAAAAAGCCAGTACTGAAAACAAATACCCTTGGATGTTTTACGCGAAAAGCTTTTATGAATAATAATCTTATATTTTACTATTTATTTTATTTTCCAGCTTCAAATTTGAAATATATTAATCAGAGAAGATAACATTGCCATCGGTGGTATTTGTTTTCATTATAAAAAGTTTGTACTTTTCATTAACAAGGGAAATTTTTTTCCATACGATGGAGGAGACTGTTTTTCGGTTCAAAAAGCTTTGTGATAGCCGTGTGTTCTAATCATACTTCGAAAATCCGTAGGAGATGCCCATTAGATGGAGACAAAGATAGATAAGAGACTCGTATCCAGAGAGGTGATAATAACGATGTTTAACTCAGTCGCGGTATTCACAATACTACTTAATTACCTTTGAAGAAAAGAATCTATTACTTGGGCCGTGACTTCGTGGTAGGATTGAGGTAATATTGTGGTTTGCAAAAGTTCGACTATTCCTAATGCCTTTAAAATATTTAGTGATTTGCAATGACAATTATACTTATATATTTATAAGTATTATAT
>KZ308616.1:666286-710025 GCA_000376725.2 Ladona fulva
ATATATATATATATATCATCAGTCATTTACAATCCGACGTCGGATGTAGGCCTCCCCAAGCGCCTTCCATTTCTCTCTATTTTAACCCCAAGTTCCGAGTAATCCCGAGAATTTTTAATCTTTGGGAATGGGTTTTTAGGCTTTGGGTTTTGTGTGTTGATAAATAATTATAATTATTAATATGAATAAAATGTTCCTGTTTCCTTCAAAGAGGTTAATATACAGACTTTTCTTATGAGTCACCTTTCAGGCGTAAATGTGTATAAAGAATTGTTCACATAAATAATTTAAAATAGTTATAGTTCTAAGATGTTATGTTTTTAAAAAAATTACAGTTATGTTTCATTGTATTTCGCAGTAATTAGTTGAACGAATCTCATAAAATTTTCTTTAAATTACATTTTATTTGTTGTTTTTAGATTGCATCATCCGCCTCTTGTTCTAATAGTCTATCGAGAAATAAGTTTCTCGCCATTTGTAGAATACTCATGCAAAGGAATCGAGTGTCTTGGTAGTGTCTCTAAAGAGCGAGGCCAGGGAACGGTAAACTGGAGTACTCTAGTGTGAGAAATTTTCTGTTCCTCTCTGCGTTAATGCCTTCATTGCCGCTCACGGAGCGGAGCAAATTTCATTGCATTTGATTCGGTAGAGTGCGCCCTCGGAGTCGGGTTCATCTTTTCATTGCTTTTGATATACTTCGCGCTTTGAAATGAACCTTACAGGCGAACTTCATCGTGCACGGTCAATTCATGGCTAAAGATTGATCTTTTTAGAAGGCCCCTTCTAGCTGCGGAAGAACTATTACTTCGATAAAAGAAAATATGGCTCTATGATAAAGGTATTCACAAAACCCTAGAGTCAGACATAAACTGAATATCTGGTCATTTTCGGTCACCTTACTTTGATTCAAGCGATGATAGTGTGTAAAATGAAAAGCGTTGACTAAAATGGACTAAAACAACACAATATAGGTGTGCATGGCGATGATGACGCCATGCGTTGAATCCTAGTTGGTGGAAATTGAAATTCTGTGGTAATGCGTAAAAGTCGTTTTTATTCCTCTCACATCATGAAGAACTGCCACAAAGTTGAGGCCGAAACAATGGATTTCATTGACTATAACTTTAAGGATTTAAGGCAAATTTTTCAAAATCTGTTGAAAAAGGAATTAATTCAAAGACAAGGCTCTGTGGAGGCATACTCACCTTAAGGATAATATAATCCAGCCAAGGTATCGAGGAAAGAACAATGCCCATGACGAGCGAGAGTAGGCCCACGACCACCACTGCTAGACGACCTGCAACAGATAAATACAGTGAGATGCAATTAGAACTTTAATTCGACAATATACCCGTATAGTTTTTCTCTTAGTTTTGATCCTAATGTACATGATGAATTAGCAACAAAACTGTTGAGAGGATTATGTACAAAAATCTTAAATTATACACATCAATTTTATTCTTTGATTTGATGAACAAATCGATAAAGTGACCTTTAAAGCAAATAGTTATTTGTGCTGAGATGGGTATATTAACCAGTTGTGAATATATAAGAAGAGCATAACTATAACTCAATTTATACATTACAGCGTAGAAATTAGGAGTGGAGGACGTAAAATTACGTATCAGAATTTATGTTGACTAATAAAAGCGAGATACGAGATTAATCATGACTTTTTGAGCTCTCCTTTTGGGCATATCTTAGTTACTGCTTAAAAGAGACGGAGATAACTCGATAATCGAACATTATTAGATTCTCAAATTAGCGTCATATGAAAGAAACTTTAGGGACCACTTAATAACTATAGAGTAAATTTCATCGGAAATGTGGATGCTATCCTACTGTAGTTAAATCCTAGGTAGATGCTGAGAGTTTGAACATTTGCATTTTCTGTCTTTCTCTTTCTGAACCATTTATTTCTATGGAGATCTATCCGTCTCTTCTTCTTCCGACTTCATATTTACTACTTTTTTGTGACTTTTAATAAATAAAGAAGAAATTTCCCTATTAGTTGCTGCGCACACTTATGGAGTAAGCTTCTATACAAAATATTAAGAATTGATAGAAATCAAATTTTAGATGGTAGTATTTAATTAAATGTCGAAGGGGTTCGTTCAATACCAGCCTTCTAAAATTTTTTTCATGCATACATGTGCATGTAAAATTTGGTTCCTTTGTCAGGTAACCGAAAGGTTACCTGACAAAAGTAAGTACGCAGTTCAATTCACGTTATTTCTAAGATAAAGATAACACGTGAGTAGAACAAGAAAAAATCATTCAGCTTCCCTCCTGTTCAAGATGTTTCGAGTTCATAGTAAGCGGAGAGCATACGTTTCTCTTTCATTGGCGAAGTCAATAAGAAAAAAGGGTGTGGGACTCGAGTTACAGATTCGATCTTCATTATTACTCAACATTTGGATTCCTGAGATCAACTTACTATCGTGCAGTAGTTGTCACATTGCACGGACATCAATTCTGCTCCACAGCATCATATGATCATTAATTTCTTTTGCGGTCGTTTACGTTGACAGAAGGTTCTATTACGGAAATAAGGCAGCTTTAAGTTCTTCATTCAAATCTAACGTCCCTCTGTGTTTAGACTACATGTTCTTTCGTGTGCATACATGTATTCTTTCTGAAATTCTGAAATTTAGGGTCCTTCTTATGACCCAAATCTTCGACAACCCTTTAAAAGAGTGCATAAACTAAGTTCCCATAGTGCATTCGACGGATCTATAAATAGGTGGTGACCTACTACGTGTTGCGTACTGACGGCTTCCTTTTTGCCAACCTTTCTGTACAGTTCTAAATTTGAAACAAAGGGCCGTGATTAAAAACTATTTCAGAAAGCTTTTATCGAGTCATTAAAGGAAACGCTTGAAAATTAAGGAGCTCAAAGAAAACAACTTGTTCTATTTAATAATATGATTTGTTTATTTATTTAGAAAAATAACGGAGTAAATATTGGTGTGTGAGAGATATCAGTAAAAGGAGCCTTTTCCATTAATTTTCCAAAAATATCGTCTTTTAATGGAAATAAGGTAAAGGTTAAAAAATAAGATATTCAGCTGTTCATTGTAAATGATGGGGTTCTAGATTGATCATCAGGAAAAAGTTATTTAAATTCTTGATATTGGCTGTGCCGAGTGTGACACACAAGGAGAATGAAAGGTATTCATTGTGAGGTTGTGGCACATCACACGATCAAAGAAAAAGAGCTAGAGCGGATAATTATTGAGTGTGAGGAAAGAGGCAAGTTATCTGGTAAAGTATGGGATAAAAGAGGAAATAGAGAGCGAATTTTTATTCTACAAAAATGTCATCTTCTCAAGAAGAGGAAGGTTATTGAAAACGTGAGGAAAATGATACGCCAAAGAATTTATAGAGCAATTGTGCATTCTTCATCTCAATGTGCAATTAACAAGCTCACGTGATGAGTGGATAGAATGGGGCACATGGTCGATATTATGGTACAGCGAGCGCAGAGACACGAAACGACTTCTTTTTCACCTTTGCTACTTCCAGACTGACGATGTGCTAATTGTGCTTATTTTTTTAATTAAACTAGGACATGGATAAGGATGTTATTACACGAAAAGTCGTGGAATATTCCTCCTTGGGAATTTTCCGCATGAATTTTCATGCCTTATCCCTTACCTTGTGTTATCATTAAAGAGTTTTGGATCTCTTTGCATGGCCGGTGCAACTACGAGATTGCGGTTGTGGGCGATGATACTCAGTCAGACAAACCTCGAGCCCAGGCTTACAGTCTCCCAAGCGGCATAGAGAAACGAGGAATATGATTCTAGCAAGATAGGTCAATGGACAGAGCACTAGTCCGGAAAGTGGAAGACCCGGGCTTGAGTTCCGGTCCTACCAGCTCTTTTTCATGTCCATTAGGAAATGTTTTTCCAAAACATACCTTTGGTTAAAATTGTGTATTCCCGCAAATGATCTGTCAATAGGCAATCCCTATAACTTTGGCAGTTTCCAGGAAAAAGCACTCCGTAAATTTACGTGTTCATAATTTTTTTACGTATGGCTACTAAAACGTTTTTCGGTAGCCATCGGTTGCGGCCACGAGGTTTTCGTAATCCATGAATGGTAAATCACAAGAGATGGATACTATTTCTAAAAATTATATTATGACCACCATTTTCAGCCATTATATAGTGTTGGTAATCCTGTAACAACGAAATCGGCTGTCAG
Source organism: Ladona fulva (assembly GCA_000376725.2). Taxonomy (NCBI): domain Eukaryota; kingdom Metazoa; phylum Arthropoda; class Insecta; order Odonata; family Libellulidae; genus Ladona; species Ladona fulva. The sequence continues at coordinate 670,496 of KZ308616.1, forward strand.
AAAAATTTTCAGCGGAAGTAGAAATCATTTCCAGTTATTCACTGCTACATATTTATTTTATTTGCTCAAATTTATCGAAGAGGAATTGAGGGTCTCACTTCAAAGTTTTTCTAACACTAACTAAGATAGCGATTAAGAAGAGTGAAAGTTCTTAAAAGGGAATTTAGACTTTTTCGATGAATTAATGAGAATACTCGTGGTTGTCTCTCTGCGCCGTCAGCTTATAACTTCAACACTTCCCTTTGTGTTCTACTTCACTGCAAAATTCGATAATTCCAATTATATTGGAGATTTCTTATATTTTTACTGGATAGTAAGTGTTTAATTAAGTTCAAAGATATATGTTGTAATTTTCCTCTCGTGTCATTCTCTAACTTCGCCATGCAAGTTAGGGGCAATTTATACCTTACATTGATGAAAATCCGGATCATGTGAATTATTTTTTGAGATTCGGTTAATTAGTCTAAAGAGATTTGTAATATTAATGTTAAACTTGGTTTTTCGTAAGGAATTTTCGCAACGCATGAGTTCATACCACCAAAATCATAATTGGACCTTTGATTTTAAGTTTTAGGTCGAGGACAAAATTTGCTTAAGCTGATTTTGGAGAATGGGGACTCTAAGGAGGTGAATCCGCTAATGCTTTTCCTTTGTATATTGCTTTTTGGATTATATGTCAACTTGAGCATATTGCGAAATTACCTTCTCGTTCTTTTTATTCTCTGGGTCGCGGAAAAATGCTCCTCAGGATATGGGATCCGAAGGTCAGTTTTCCAGGAGTCAGATTCACTCTGATGGCGATGGATTTTTTAAACACGAGGAATATATTTGTGATTTGCATCTATGAAGCGTGACAGGATTCAAAAGTCGATAAATCACTTAAATTATCTAGTATTTTACCTTTTCATCAGTGTTTAATCATATTAGCGCTTTCAGTATAAACGTCTATTTGATTACCGAAAGGAATACTATATTCACATTAACAATTGGAATTGCTACAGTAAAATTAAGGTTTTATTATAAAACATTTAAAAGCCAAAGAATGAGAGCTGATATCCTATTTCCGCAAAATATGGATGACGTTTTTCATCACTTGCTTCATTTCTCGTGTTATCTTTCTGGCTGTGCGACTAAAACAATTTTGCACCGATGTTCTCGATGATTAACAAAATAAATTCTTGCTAAGATCTTTCTTCAGAATTCTTTTCAGATCCAGCATACGTTTTTGTCTATTTTGAATGCTTACGAAATATAATCTTCGGATAAATTTGGAATTTGGGGTTATGGAATTTGGGAGTACTATGTACGCATTTATGGGTAACAGGCGTTGAAATCTCTGTTAAGTAGAAAGCTACTAGATGGAGATAAAATGAAGTAGGCATGGAGTCAATGCAGAAAAGTCGGACAAACCTCAAACAAGGAAGAGATCGAGAAATTATTTAAAGCATAGGAGCACGAAGGACAAGGTTGGGCAAAACATCTCGAAGGAAGACGTAACTACTGTTAAACCGCCAGGGAAGCTCAGCCGAAACGGTCTCGTATAGCAATTTAAAAGGGATGCGGAGGATTTTTATGCGCATAATGATCGTCACTTTTTGTAGCCTTATGAATCAGAGCGTCATCCTCAAGTTAGTTCGCTGACATGTTAGAGTCCTCTTCTTTCACGGCACAGCGTCGCTTCCACTCTAATTCCTCTCTTCCATTTTGCCTTTATTTCGTTCCATCGCGCATATCGGTTTACTTCTCCGCTCGCCTTTCCTTTTCGGTTTTTCATTTGCTACGCTTAATCATCTCCGCCCCCTTCCCCCCTTTCTTTCTTCACCGTAAGTGCTTCCTTGGTCCGATTATTCTTACCACCTTCGCTAATTTCGCCCCTCGCTATGGACACGTGCACTTTAGAAGACGGAAGCACGTGCTTTGAGAGCATTTTTCGGCTGCGTGCCTCTACGCCTATGACCCTAAAAGATAACCACCGAAAACACGTTAAGCTTTTAGAGATCGCGCTATCTTTAAGGATTTCTTCCACAATGGTTATCCGCTTATCTTTGCTCGAGCGATTTACAGCTTGCTTGCTTCTTGACCTCTCTTTTTGGAGAGAGCTTTAATTCCGAAAATTTGGCGTTAATCCGTAGATTTTGACTTTTCTCGCTTGCTTTCTTCCGAGGCATTTAGGAAATAGCACTTTCCAACCATGTAGTGAAACGATCTTCCGTGAACTTATTTCTGAAATAAGCTAGGAATGCTACGGGAGTACAGTATGTTGAAATGAAATAATTCGAAGAATTTTAATTCACGTTTAAAACAATTAAAATACAATAAACTGAAATTGCGAATGTGTTATCCTGCGGAACACCATAATAATTTAAATAAAACTTGTCGTACACTTCCACAGCAGATTTAATTTCATAATTATAATACAGATTATAAAATTTATAGTAATTATAATACACGTTACGGTGTCATTACTATTAGTAGAAAGATATTTTGTGTAATTGACAAGATATAATAATATATATGCGTTTCATATCTTGGCAATGTGAAACGGGTCGATTGCAAAGAATAAAATGTGTATTTTGCGTTTAAAAATTCACAATAATAATGATAACGGCGTTGCAAGGCAAAAGTTGTCGAAGAAAGAGATGAAAATGGAAATAATAAACCAAAAATAGTAAGCTGCCATGGAAATTGTAAAAAGGGAAAAGGTTTTTTCTTAAATTACGGTTAATTATTACTTGCTTACGATTACGTTATAAAAGTAAGAGTCATTAAACTATTGATTTTTTTAAGTTTGTCGGTCTTCTTTACTTAAGAGGCGGTATTATAATGCAAATTGATTTATTTGGTAAACCGTGCTCGTATACTTACGGATGGGTAGCCCCGAGAAGAGAAGCGTGTTATTTCTGGAGATGTCAGTTAGAAGCAGTGAGACTATTTCATGGATCTTCCGATTCATATTTGAATATTCTAATTTCTGCAGTACATGTCTTTTGACTATCATTTCATGAAACACATGATTATTAAATGTAAACCAATTTCTAATATTTAATTTTGCAGTTTTATTCGTCAGTTTTAAATAGGAGAATTTCTCAAAACTCAGTGATTAATGGCACTAAAATCTTTAGTATTAACGGCGGATGAAATAAGCCGCTAACGATTTACTTTAGATTCGAAAAAAAGATCATAAATCTAAAGTGAGCTCAAGAAGCAACACCTTCAAGTACTGCGTTATAATATACATACATAACTCTACCTTTCAGTGGGTTCATGTGCCTTAATATTCCCCATTCATTGCTTTCTTTCGTGCCTTGGTAACCCACGCCAGTTATCTTTAGCCTCTGTCTTACCCTGTTTTTCCCTTACATTTTACCTGCAATTACCTTCTATTTCAATGCCTCTCTTCTCAGTATTTGACCAACTCATTTCCTCTGCCGACGCTAAATTACTTCAATTAAAACCCTCTCCTCCCTAACAATCTGCGTCCCGGCACTTCTGTGTCCGTTTTTCTATCAACTCAACTTACTTTTTCCATTCCACGACTCTCCCAAATTTCGAAAACGGTAATTTAAAGAAAAATAAAATAATGTCATATTTTTGGAGTAAAATTGTTATTTGCTTTTCGCACGGCCTGGGTTAACGGGGAAAGGAAAACGGACCGTGGAACACCCTCAATGAACTGAGAATCGTCTTTGGTTTCATGAAGATGTTAAAAAGTTATCTCTTTCAATTTAGAGCAGGACTGCACAACACAAAGTAGAAAAGGACCGCATTAAGTTGGCGCGCACCTAAGAAACTCTGCTTTGTTGGCTGGTAGGTGCGAGGAAAATGTAGGTGATCGATATTACTTTGCGTTAGTTAGACAACACCTTGAGTATGCATGTAGTGTATGGGATCCTGCCTAAAAGTATTGAATTTAAGAATTAGAAAAGGTACAGTGAAAGGGTATACGTTTCGTAAAAAAATTTTTACGACAAATCAGAGAGCGTCACTCAGATGCTTCAGAACGCAAGATGGGAATCTCTAGAAAATAGAAGGTTTAAAAAAGGCTTAAACAAAAAAAAATACGTTTACTAAAATATGTAGTCGATATTATGTTCCCTCCCTGTTACATAGGTGGTGTTACTGGTATCACGGAAAAATTAGATAAATAGATGCTGGTACTAGTCGTTTCAAAATCTTATTTTTCACGAACGATATGCCAAAGTAATTTATTATGGAAGTGGAGTCATGGTGCCTGCCACCCGCCAAATACTTTCATATGTAGATGTATGAATATGACGCAAAGTGATCGCGGGAAGATTCTTAGACCATTGAAGTTTATATTCATAGTTTTCAAAGAATATTCATGTAAACATAAAACTAAGAATAATGTGCTAAATAAGATTATTTTCAGAAACATGTTTTTTGTGACCGATCATTCAATGAAATGGATTGAAAAATATTTCCTCGAGAACATATCTTTGCTTTCTTTCATTCGCAACTTTTAAATAATTACTAACTTTCGTAAATGAATATAATTTCAAATACCAATTGAGAGCCGAAGAGTGAACCCTAGAAGGCCGAATGTTGTGCAGACTTAATTTAGAGAGTTCTTTGGACAGAGTACGGGGTAAAGTGCATTAGAGAATATTCCACCTAAGTCATCGATGCACGTTCAAATAATACCATTAGAGGAACACAGCTAAATGTCACAATCAATCATAACATACTCAACTATTTATTTGTTCGTATCTTTATGAGGAGTGCATTTTATGCCAGTCAAGTCAATAGGTTCCTGGTATCCATTAAACGACTATTTTCTGGTCATCGGAAGAAACATTACAGTTTTATTTGCGGAGACAGTTCAGGATCAGTTCGGAACAGCAGTGCATGTGCAGTTTGCGTTTAGAGCGTCGCGGAGGAAAATCATCCTGCGCATGCGCCATAATTCCGAACTGATCCTGAACCATCTACGCTAACACAAATGATGCTAGATTAGATAGCTTAATTGAAACCAAAAATGGTAGACAGTATCGGAAGGAGGTCGAAAGAATACATTGAAAAGTTTTTTTGTGAAGATACGTATTCCATGATGCAGCAATCTTGGAAAAGTAGTGACCCTTGAACGTTGCAAATCCTGAAGCACTCAATCGGAAACGATGTATCGGCGGCGGCAGACATTTCAGCGGTGAGACTAATGGCTCAGTCCTTAATGGAAGTTGCAAGTCATCAGAAAAAGAAGTTCATTCAAGTCTTGATCCACGAATTTTCAAGATGAATTGCAAGATTTTGCACTTGCCTCAAAAGTTCAAAAATGTTCATGTTTGCGTACGATGTACGGTAAACTAAGTGCTCTAAATTCACTTCGCGTGAGAAACGAATCTTTTTCGTAGAAGTGATTGTATTTCATGGGATCAAGTAATCTTCGAAAATTTGGAGACAGGAGTACCACTACTGCTGTTGTTAATATTACCCATCTACATTTTTCATAGCCTCATAATTTCGATTTTAATTTTGTGATCTGATTTGACTCTCGATTAATGTAGCTTAGATCAAAACACATCTAAAGTCGATTACAATAATGACTTCACACATTCATTTCATATTCGCATTCTTATTATGTATTCCCCTTTTCACAATGAAGGGCAAAGGTTGTGATTACAAAATAATGGGAAATGAGAGCAATTAAATTAGACCGTTTAATTCGATAAGCTTAATATTTAGCGCATAAAAGCAGATTTCTTTAGCTTTCGAAGCAGCTCTCCTCATCTGATGCGACTGGAAGTTGACAAATTAAATTATTTTGGCATTTCTCGATACGAAAGATACAGGAAACTAAAAATAAAACGGGATATTATAATGGCTCTCTAGGGAAAATAATTGAAGAAAGATTTTTCAAGCACACACAAGAACATGCCACATTAGTTAAAGAAGTCTGAAGAAGTTTGATAAGTGTAAGTGGAGAGGAGGCCTCAAAGCTGCTAATTTAGGGCTAGTGTTATGAACTGTGCCGCTAAATAGTATATGACCCTGCCCCGTACCCTGGGAAAGGATACCTCCCCGCAACACATAGCATGATGTTTGAATTTTTACGAATGTAGATTTATGTGAAAACGATTACCTTATTATCTTACCTAATTCTAAGAGGAAATCGTTTATATGGCAGCTAGAAGAAGAAGAAAGTATTCAATATTCCTAATTAGCTGCTTATGAAACATTATATAATCTTCTTGTTAGAAATCCAAAATAATGAGTGCTCCGAGAATGTTTTAATCTACTGCTGGCATAAATTTCGTAATCTGTATTTTTCCGAGTAGAAATTTATTTGAGGAAAGTTTCTTTAGAGAAATCAGGAATTTATTTCAGGGTTTTTTAAATAATAAATTCAATGGTCATAATTTTAGTAAACTTCTCGAGCTTCGCTCAACACGCTGATTAAAATTAAAGGCAGCATTTAATTGTATAGATGTGCGGTAATTTGAGTCGATTGGCAGGAAGTGCAACATGTCGTTAAAAATTAATTTAGACCATAATGAATTACAAACCTCAAATTTGACTTTAAGGCTTAAGTCCTTGAATAAATGTCCTCGGTTTTCTCCCTTCTATCAGTTACCGTTTTATCGAAAGTTAAGATGGTTACGATGTAATAATGTGTAATAGTGATGTAATAATATCTATTGCTATAGTTTTCGGCATGAATTTTGAAGTACGGTGGAATGTCAAAGTATACCAAAGTCAGCAGTGGCATTGCTTTTAAAGAAAATAAGGAAATAACAGATTTTCTCTCGTTTTTGGCTTTCCGTTAACTTTATGAACTGCAATTCATAGGGAAGCATTGAAACAAGAAGAGCTATAAACTGCGAAGAGGCCATTTAACTGCGAGATTCGTATTCCCGTTCCATTCCACTGTGCATCATGTTCATTTTCGATCTTGGTATCTTCATATATTCTGATAAATGTAGGAGGGATTAATTAAAAGATCTTAACTAAGCGAATAGCATTTAAAGAGGAATCAGAATCACGCCACGCGTAGAGGAATCAAGTAAATTATTAATTGAGGAGTAAAGTGAGCGAGGGCAGGAGAAGCACCTTTGCGTGTCGATTCGCTTTCTAGGAATGGCTATCCTCTCGCCTCACGAGTTGCGTGGACTACGCCTTCTCACGTCTAATGAGTTCGTGCACGCTAATTAGAGCGAGTTTCGTTAAGCTCTCATCGTATAACAAACGGAGGTTGGTGGAGGGCATTAAACTGGGGGTAAACCTAATGCCGAAACCTATCAATGCGTTTCTCTCGAGGCTCAATCGATGCGTGGAAAACAGTGAGATGGAGAGAGGAAGAGATTTAAGATTTACAAGATTCCTTCTGGTATCGTTCGGCTCAAGGTATTTTCAGTCAAATAAATGGGATATAGAATATAAAGTTTATCCAGCGACGAAAAAAGAATTAAACAGTATCTTTTTTAGTGTATCCTGCATTCGGTTTGTCAAGATATTCTTCCACATAAAAATTTTTACGTTAAATGGTAGGTAGAATAAATTGTTTACAACCAATATATGACCAACTAATATATGAAAATATCAGGAAATTAAGTTGATGGGCATTGCCAAAAATTTCAGCCACTTACACACGAATGAGACAAATTCACACAAATAAATGTTTAAAATTCTTGATATTTTCTGAATTTTCAGATGAATCAGGCGATCTGATGAACCAACCAAAACCAATTACCTTACATATATCTGTAGTAGAATTATTACGAATCAGAAAAATCACGTAAGTTATATCGTTGCTGATGTTGGATGCGAATAGAAAGTTCAAAAGTGTATGAAACCGTTGTTGTGAAAAATCCGTTTACAGTTGTTTTTACTTATCCACTCTAAAGCTAATTATTTAGGTATTGAGTATCCGAGTCTCCTTTAGAAATTTTTTCGCGAACGAGTTGAATTAGTTGGCCAAAGTTAATGGCGTGTCACGTAATGAAAGGCGATGTTAAAATGGAGGAGAAATAAAGGAAAAAAACTGTGGATGTTAGCAATATATCCTGGTTCCAGGAAGACATAAAATCCAGGTAGGAAGCAATGGTGGGCAGAGTAGTATAAGGCAAAAAAGCGGGAGAACGGCAACAGGAAGTGCATTGCATCATGGGAGTCGATTGAAGAAGGATAGAGTAAGTACGACGACCCTCACGAGCGCTCGTCTCCCCTTTCCACTCTCCCAGAACATCCCTCTTTCTGCCCTCTCCTTACCTTTTAGCGGTTTCTCGGGGAACGTTATGGACGTCCCGGCAAAAATGGTATCGTTCGATGTCGCGGCCACTGCAAAAGGGGGGGTTAGTTCATTTGCGCTAAGTACCACAGACTTCGGTTCACAGCGTTTGAGATATTCTCTGCAGTGGAGAATAAATGATATCACTGAGATATCGTGTAAATGAGGTTGTAAATGAGGTTGATCTTGTAGTTCATTCAGAACCAGTTTTAGTCGATTCATACCTTTTTGATGTATCGCAGTACGCTGCTTCGATTGCCATGTATCATCCTCGAAAGCTCAAAAATTCTTACAACTTTCAGCTTAATCTGTTTTGTAATGACGATGTTGTTGAATTACAGCGAATTTCCCGAAGAATGAATTTATGAATTTTTTTGCAAGAGGTAAATAGCAACACATTTAAAGTACGAGCGTTTAATTTGTACACCGAGACGATCTGCTTTGTCGACAGAATTCGGAAAGATATTTATTATGTGCTTATTACTTTTTACGAAATGAAATTTGTTTTTCTCTTATACTAGCGTATCCTTCTATGCTAATTGCTGATTTAACAGGATTAGTTTCAAAATCCATCACTAGTAAAAAATCTGCATGAATGTATTCTCCAAAATTTTTTTCATATAAACTTCCATGGGAGAGACGGCTTTTCCGTGCTAATTTATTTCCTTTCCAACATCCTGCTATTCATAGTATTTTGAGGTTATCCCACTTTACCATGTGCTTGGTTTTCCATGCTTGGTACTCTAGCGGTACGATGATTGGTAAGAAAGCCGTGTGTATTCTTCTGTGTACAGCTATTTTAACTATGCGAATAAGAGTTGTGTAAAATGAGTTTCGTGACTGCTTTAGGAAATGAAAGATTTCCATTTAAATATCAACAGTATCGAACTAATTTATAAAACTTAAGCAAAATAAGTGTAAGGATATTATCCTTAATTCATTCATCCGAAGATTTATAAACAGAGGGTGCGTAATTTTTATTTGAAACTCGAATCTATGGATTCATAACAACCATAGAAACTCCTTAGTTCCTAAACTGTTAATTCCGCTTAAAACTTTGCAATTTCAATGTCAGACAATGGGAAAATACAACGTACAGCTTTAAAATAGGCATGTAAAGAAATTTTTACCTTACTGCGACAAAGTATGTTTGGCAGCTCAGAATGTTCCTTTTTGAAAGCCTAATGAAATGAATATTCAAAGAAAAAGACGAAAGAACTAGCAATGGGACATCAAATCGCTCTCATAAGTATCTCTTACTGTTAGAATTCGAACGGAGAACATAAGATAAACAAATTTTCTTCCCATTAGCATCTAATTTCATCAATTCTCATTCATATTGCTTTATAAAGAGCATTCTCAATAGGATACGAACACTGTTGTTTCATTGCGATTTCTGCACAGGCGTACGTAAAGGAAACAATCACATAAACATCTGTACCTCATGTACTCTACGGAGTTCATATTTTACTCGAGCAATTATTGTTATAGAACCCTTCATTATCACAGCAAGTCATCTCATAAATTGTCCGTCAAATCGTGCACTCGCCTTTAAATTATAAATACACGTTATTTTATTTGCGCGGATATTTCATGCCAGCTTCTCTTCATGATTGCTCTTGAGTAAAGAGAAGTTGATTGTTTCAATCATCAGTATGAGCCGTTTTTGTCTGTAATTTCCTGGCGTTACTTTAGCGCTCATGCCCCTCCTTAGCTACTTATTAAAGATCCATCTTTTCGATAAGAACTCTCTTGTCGGCCGCAGGCTTGGTTACCTCCGTTACAAGCTCGGGACGTTAACGATGGACTACCGTAGAAAATTTCCGTCGAGAATTATTCCAATGTCATCTTCTGAATACTCTAAGTCTGTCAGGTATTTGCGGGGCATTCTAAGGAGTTGTCGTTTCGTATAGAATGCTTCGTGCTCCGACTGCTACTCCGTGCTCTCTGCCGTTTAGCTGTGCTTTGCTCATTTTTCTTCTTGAACAAGTGGAGTCTCCATTTCATCAAGATCCTCCAAGCAGTTGTCTTAACCCTTCCGCCTTTGCTCCTTCTCTCCATTTCTCTCTCTCGACTGTTCGCATTCCGACCTCTTATTTTCCACGGCGATGAGCTCGCGCTACGTTATTTCTTCTCTCTTGATCTTTGGTGAACTTCATTCGTTGTCATACGTGACTCTACTTTCTAGAGACTTGCAGGCATTTCGTCTGCTTTTGGAGGGTCCTTGCCCAAATCCTGGAATCTTGCTCGAGGGACTCAAGAGCAACGTCTTTTGTTGCTTGACTCAGTCTTCGGGTCAACTCTTCCGTTTCCTCGCATTACTTGTCACACGTTATAAGATGCGATAAAAAAAGGTGAACTTTAGGAAATCGTTTCCGGGAACGAAGAAAAAATATAATGCTCATAATTTACGGATTAAAAAAAATTCATTCGTTATTCAGTATAGAATGGTTTATGATTAAAATGCGAATTATCGTAAAAAAAGTGAGGGAGTTAATGTAGGAAACGAGGATTCCAACTTGACTAACCTCGAATTTGATAGAACCTCATCAATTATTATTTTTACAAAAGTCGCTCAATATTCTGATTTTTTGCAGATTATATCCCAAAATTGAATAATTCATACCCTATGTTACAAAGCGGTATGCAGTCATATTTTCTTCGAAGGTCAAAATTTGAAATCGAAGAACCAATGATGTCAGGCATTCTCGAAGAGATCGAAGACACGCAATATGATTTTCTAATAGCGGGACTTCCGTTCCATACACATCTTTACTGATGGCTGCCTTATAAAATTATATGCCAGAATAACTTTTGAAATGTTATTAACTAAAAGAATTTCAGCCAGTAATCGAATTGAGAAACTCGTATTTGGTGGAATAAATATTCATTTTAGGTATGTATCATTAGCATACCAGATTTCTTCCTAGTCATCCCACCGATTATCATAGAGTTGTCATTTTTCCCAAGGGAATCCAATTGGTGGGATCTGAAATTCGTATCTCAAAATGATATTTTGAATGACTCACTCACTCGATAAGCAGTACTGATCTGGGAAATAAGAGCGAAAAACCTTATTACTCGTCGAAACGTAACGATTTGCAAGGCACTTTCGCATTTGCGTGCAGGAATTCTAAATCGCTAGAAACAGCAGACGGAAGAAAATGCATCTTGCGTGCACTAGGGTCGTCATCAGTGAAAAATAATTGGAGGGATTTGTTACCGCAGAGAAAACGAGGGGAGGATCCGTCGAGATATGAGAGGAGAAGAAAATCGGTATTGGGATTTACTGGAAAAAAGAGAAATACTTGAGGAAAATGAAACCAATGAAAATGGAAAGGTAACCTCAATATCTAAAAAAGTACAATATTACTTTTTCTAAAACAAAATAGTTCCCTATGGTTGATCTCCTCTAAAATTCTCAGAATAGTGGCGAGTAAGAGAAACTGAGATGATCGGAACTCCGCCGATAAATTATGGTCTCATTTTGAAAGCGAGCAAACATTTATTCTAAGCGTTAAAATATGAGGATAATGTTTAGTTCTTCCGATTTAGTCTCCTTTGATTTCGATGTGTTTTCATACGCGTAGAAATTCAATCAAATAATAACAATTCACGAGTGCTACCATAGCTTTAGTTTTCTAAAATATTTATTGGTATACATTAATATTTCTCACAGGTTATCTTATTCGAAAGGTTATCTTATTTATTTCTCGACAGGTATCCATCTTTCCGCGTAGTTACTTAAAATATGTGGCCAGAGGTATGTAATCAAGCAGTCAGACTGATTTACAATCTGATGTATGACAACTGACATAATGCTATGCGACACCTCGTTTATTCGAATATTATATATCGCAAATATAATTCAGGTAGCTATTTTCTAAAAGGCGAGCCAACTTAAGTGAAATAAAACATGAAGAATGTGCTAGTGGAAGAAACAGAAAAGAAATGACGTTCATTTCTTCTTTGGCAGAGATGGAATTGTTTGCGATAGCAATTGGAGAGTAAGCGTCTTTCCCGTTGTGTCTATGGAGGACAGATTCTCTCTCATTCTCACTTCTTACTACTGATTTGTCGAGGATACACCATTACGTAACATTGGTATTCTGGAAAGCAATACATTCTTGATTTTTCTTCGGAAGGTTACCAACAATGATACCAATATAAGGGGACATAAAACCTCTGATAATTTGTTCACTAGATCGTTTCGATCATTTATCGACATGAAAATGAATATGGAGACAGTATCACGATGATGTGATCACGAATATGAAAATGAATGTTATGAGTGACATTTAGGTTCAAAATTTTTTCACTTTTCCAGTTTTTTTATGATTACAATGTAATAACATTTCTAATGTATCATCAACACGTTATGGAGTAGGTGACCGTTTCTTTTTATGTCATTATTTAGACGTTATGAGATGAATTATTCGCAAATCAGTCCTTATAATTCGAATTCGTTCAAATTTATGCGAATGGAGCCAAAAACAAAGAAATAATGGAGGCTAAAAGTAGTAAGTGTTATGAATGAATTATTTTAGCGCAAATTAAAGAAAAATCGAATGGGGAGGAATCGTTATTTACCTAACAGAATGTGTTTTTATGAATTGGTAGCGAAAGCACGGATCAATGAGGCATTGATGAGAGCAGTCGTAAAAGTGTACTTGCTATGAGTCAACTCAATAAATTATTCAAGTGATGATTTTCGATGGACTTCCTAAAAAAACGCAGTCGCACGAAACGAATTTCTTTGCGTTCGGGTACGCTCATGCACACGTGCGTAAGGTGTACACGTGCGTAAGGAGACGTGCTTGCCCTTCCCTGTGGACCGCAAAACTCTGGAATCACTCGGAAGAAACATATTAAGTAATAATGCTATTTCTCTCTTTAAAATGTTACTTTTTTTACGGAAAGCGTTTAACTTACAATATATACATGTTGGATTCATTAATTAGAATTTATGCACATCACCGTTGTCTTTCTTTTTAACGAGACGGATGATTTCTATACAAGTACACGGTAATGATGTGATTAATCGATTTTTTCTATAAATAAATTAAAATTTACTGAAGTTGTGAAAAATTTATTGGAAAATCGCGGAAGTTATGACAACACAAGTGATTTTACTTAGCTATGGGAGGACATTTTTGAACGAAATATAACTGATTTAATCGAAAATTATTATTTTATGCATTTTGTATAAAAAGTTATTTTTCTGGTTTCAACTTGTAGGTAACTGTAAATGAAAAAAATATGTCTTAAGCTCCATTACGATTACGCCTGAGAGATAATTTATTCTCGAACTCTAATTGAATGACTTAAATTAAATTATTTTTCAGACTGATACTAAGAGAGCAAATTGAGGGGAACTATCGATGTAAATTCGATTTTCTCAATACTTCATTTCCAAGACACTCGAAATCTTCAAAGGGTTGCTATGAATTTGTAAAATCTGGATACAGAGACATGCTACTTAAAAAAATTATTACTATATGAATGTAATCAAATGCAGCTAATCAATATATAAGAAGAAGGAACTTAAAATTTTATAATAGGTGTTTTTAAGTCACCTCGGAGAACGCAAGGGAAGGTACCTTTTGGACTAAACGAGGTCAGGGTCAATTTATCAAGCCTTCCTACTAACAAAATGAAGAACAAAAGGCTTTTACGCCCAGATTGATAAGTAGTCTAAATTGTATATGATGATAATTAGTCGAACACTTAAGAAATACTTAAAATGGCTGGGATCCACTCATTGCGTTTCACCGGCGCACAAGAGAAATCCTCCACCCGCTTCAACATGCCCTTAACGAGGAAAGACTTTCAGATTTTATCAAATTTTCTAAAATGCTTCGTTCCTTGAGTTTTTGTGCAATCCTTGCGAGTGTAGGCGATGCGTGGAAGTACGTAATTTAATTAAGGCGCGATGATGGCAAAATGCCACGGGCCCTTGTAGGGCCTTTGAGGCTCCGGACCTTTTCAAGTCACGAATCGGTATGTCCCCTCACGATATCAGCATGACTCTGACGGATCGGAAATCCCTGTTCTAGAAGAGAGGACGCAATTCGCGGAGCGTTCGCATTATGCAAGATGCCGATTGATGAGGTTATACAGAAGTTAAAGGCATAACTATAAATACACCGAGAGTAAAGAGGAGTCTAAAGAATGTGATAATGAAGGCGTTTTCTTAGAAATCCACGGAAAAGAGTAGACTGCTTAAGAAATGAGGGAGTCGCGGTGAGGAACTGCAAGTTAGCGATTTTCAGAACACAGAAACTATAAAAGTTCACATTTTTACTAAATACTCTTCGGGCTAAAACCTATATCAATAAAACGGATGTGCTAATTATCGCAAATGGCAAGCGTGTGCAACTGGCATATACCGATTACAATGGCGAGAGGAGGCACGTTCGTAGAAAACTTCTAGAAACAGTTCAAGACTTCTTAGTTTATACTGGGGGCGTATGGGAGACCAGCGATCAAATACCGAGAGACAGAAAGAAAAGATTACGACACTGAATAAACAGGCGAGGTAAGTGAATAAGAAACTCAAAGAAGACAATGGGGATTCCCGAAATTACTGTTGGACCCGCTCGGAGATGTTTAGGCTGAGCCGCGAGGGCAGATGAAGATGCATGAATAGCGAGGTTATCCTTGGATTTACAGAATCTTACGCATTCCAAATTCAACGGCTCAAAATGACTCTTTGGCCTGGTTCCGAATTTTCAAAAACTACTCTTCATAGTTGAATGTGACTTGTTTTGAAAATAGCTCCATAGCCAATTCCTATAACGAAATTCGTGTTTAAGCTGCACAAATCGGTAGTACTCGGGAAGATGAAACACCTGTCTTCCGACGGGAAAATGCCTATTTAGCCCTCAAGCGTTTCGACGATGAAAAATAGAATTTTCGCTTTTTTCTTATTTTTCGACAAATGAAACTATCAGACGCTCCCCATGATGCGACACTGTCCTGTATTTTGCTGTCTTGTCCCGTAGACACGAAAGACTGACGTTAGCATGCCTAATTTTTATCATCTGTATATCATCGTTGGAAATCCTTGCTGATAGGCCACAATCCAGGTGCCATGTTCTTATCAACTTAAATACTTTATGAGGAATTCGTTCAATATTAGACATACAAATAATTCAGTAAATCTGTTGAAAGTCCCACTCACAACACTCAAAATTAAATTTATATTCATTCGTACATGAATTTCGTTAAATCTTCAATTCCCGCACTAATTCATGCGTCTGAGCACATCCTAGTCTAGTGCAACAGATCACAATGATCCAATGGTAATCCAATATTAAGGTGTGTAATATTTTATGTTTTTGTTAAATTTCTCAACCAATACCGCCGGTCGTCATATAATAAACATTCGTCATTTACTATATGGGTGTACATTTTAATGAATAAATTCACATACTTCTCAATATAGAAATCCTCAGCAGCATTATACAAAATATTATTATTTGAAAAATGTATAGTGAAATCTATTATTTATACAGATTTGCAGATTTATTTAATTAATAAATAGCTGATATGCTAATTACTTGCTTGCTATGCCTTACTTGCTATGCTAATAATAAAATATCAAAATTTTTCAAACGAAAGAAATTACTCTCAACGTTGAGAGCATGCCTGTTGCTACAATGTTTTTCTTTGGCATAAAACTCCCCAAACTGTAAATTTATACCAATAATTTAGCCTCAAATTCTAAAGTTATTTTTTAGTGTTTTTTTGGCATCGTATTTTAATTTTAACATATTTTTAACCAACGACACCAATGTACCAAGGCGAGATTATTAAATTCAAATTTAATGTTATGTTATATCTAGTTTTACCTTAAAAAAATGAAGTAAGAAACATAATTATTATGGAAAATGTTTTAGAAAATTCTGAAAAAATTATCTGGCACAGGTTAAGATTATAAATGAATGATAGAACTTCTTGACCTTGCTCCAATTCCTCCAAGAGAGAGGGGCTAAACATTTTTTTAGTAGGTTTTCATTATATCTTTACGTCAAGCTGTTACTGTAAGCAATCTCCGCACCACATATATTCCGCAAACATAGTGGTATCAACTAATAAAATGCGAGTCCTTTCCCAATAAGGAAAAGATATATTTCCTCCACAGGCTTATGTACGCAGAATTCGTCTTCGATAAATTATAATCTTCTAAAAGAGCGTTTAAAGTTTGCGTAATGTTGTTTTCAAGATGTTAATAGCGTCATCCGTCTGAATTGAATAAGAGAATGACGGAGGTGACGAAAATGATAGGAATTATTATGAAACCAAATGCTCTCAAGATCAATGGAGCTTTTAAATCTATATTTTGTCTCCGTTATCTCTTCGTCATCTCATCGGAAGTGCGTCATCTCGTATGATGGTATTGCACTGATTTTCCCTCGCATATACTTGCTCGTAGATTTCTTCAAGAAATAACGACACCTATTTTAACTTATAATAAAGAAATTTCTCGGGATAATGATTCGAAATAAAATCTTTTTGTCACCGAGAAGTTATCGTGGTATCCTAAGAATACAAAACAGATTCTTCACGGAAACTGCGAACGAGGACGTGACGCCGCGTGATTCGTGTTTTGTGGCGGTTGATTGAAAAGGTAGTCTTTAGTTTTGCCCTTAGGTGAGAATTGTTTTCGATGAAACTTTGAAATTCTTAAATATTAAGATACATTTTCGATAAGTTTCTTTCCCTATTCCTTCCTTTCGAGGCATTGTGATTTTTCAATTGGTCCGCTCACGGAACAATCAGGAGGTTCAACCTCCGCTAAACAGAAAGAAATTAGACGAGAAAAATATTTTTGGATGCATATTTTCTAGATGAGTTTGACATTGAAATGAGGTGATCACTAAGCGTCGATTAAAAGGACCATTACGTGCGACTTTTCAAGCGAAAGCCTATAGTCTTGAGAGAAAAGCCAAAATTAAGGACGTCTATCGGTACATATAATTGTACCTTAAAATAAATCTCCTCTCGCAGCGGAGACTGCGATGCCATAAGGATACAAGCAGTTTTTTTTGAAAGTACAGATGTTAAAATCAGATATGGAATTTGCTAATGTCTCTTCATCTTAAATTTTAGCACATCTCTTGAAGGATTATGATATCTAGATTATTATCAAAAATTAAAATATCGATATTATTAATATTTATAATGTGTACTAAACTATGGTACTATTCGTAAATAATGGGAAGATATAATTTATTTAAATAACCCTTCAAAGAATGGAGAATCAACGTATTCTTGTTTTCCAGTTGGTTACCAATTAGTGACTTATTATTACGTCGTATCCGTATAGAAGACAATACTAAACTGAAATAAATGATTTTTATTTCAAAGCTTGTAACTCCGAAGCATTTTTATGCCCATCAGTCGTATACTTTAAATGCTTCTGTTAGCAGTAGAATGTTGTTGAGATTCCTGGACATTTTTTTAAATGATTACTTCAGGGAAATTGTGAACTCAGAAAATATTCAAATAGCTTGCATATCAGATTTGTGAACATTTTGATATCACTGACGGCCGTATTTTCTTTACGGAATTTTACGGACGCGAACTCTGGATTCGTAGTACCTTTAATAATAGGAAATTTTGCTTATTACTCCAAGCTTTATGATTACATATGCTACATATTTCCCTCCTGAATCTTGTCTTCCTAATAATCCAAGCCTCCCAACACTTAAATGGCTCCGTTTACTTTTCCCTCATAAGGTCTCGATCGAAAGCGACTGAGTTTAGCGTCAGTCAGTGTTTTAGGATCCATCAATGACGGGAGATTCAGCGAAAAGGGTTAGAGTTGACTTTGTACGTAAAGGCGTGTTCTCAGGAAAATTCCAAAGGAGAAACGAACCTGAAGAAAGCCTGTCGGGACCGGGACTTGCCAACGAAGTTTCCCGAACGGCAGCCTGTTCTGGCCGGATAGCTCAACGGATAGAGCAACCATCCGGAAATTGGGATATCCGGGTTCGACTCTCGTTCCAATCAGACTTCTTTCACGTTCGTTTCTACCTGGGAATGTTGAGATATATCCGCAAGACTGTTTATCGCAGTGGAATGAGAAATCGGAGAGTTATGAGAAGAGAAGCGTAATTTACATTTCGAAGGGATCGAGTAAAAGCGGCATCATTTAGAGAGGAATGGCAAACTGAGGAGTCGTTTGGTAGGCCACGCGGTCCCGTGCGCGAGACGCACTCAGCTGTGACCGAGCCTTTTCAAAGTACCGCTCGCGAAGTGATGTTCTCGGTACATTTCCTTCCACTTGTCGTGTCGGAAGAACTGGTGACGATAGAAATAATGGCCGGCAAGTTTCAGCCACCGGCCTGCGTATTTTTCTCTAGCGTTATGTCGATGTGATGAAAAATACGATTAGAGGGATTCATTTCTATGCGCATCAGAAAGCAAGTAAACTGCCTGTGAGAGACCTTATGAGGGAAAAGTGGACGGAGCTGTTAAGGTGTTGGCAGGCTTAGAATATTATGAAGACAAGATTCGGTAGAAAAATATGAAGCATCTGTAATTATAACTCCTGGAATAATATGCAAAAATTCCCATTATTAAAGGAGCTACAAAGCTTTGTCCCTTTTGGGATTTTATAAAACCCCAGAAAACACTGAAATTGTGCGTCATATATTTACAGAGGACAAAATTTTCTACTTTAAATGAGCAGTAGAATATGAAATATAATTATTACATATCAAAAATAATATTAAGTTATGAAACATTTTAACGATTTTAAGCTGATTTTTAGATACCATCCTCTTAAATATTTTTTCGAAGAAGTAACAAATGAGGAAATATATGAAATGATACTGAAATATATATTATGAAAATATACTGGAACTGTAAATATATTTAGATATTGATAATTAATTCAACCGTAACCAAAACACTAAATATATCGATTGGAGAGTGTATTGTGAAATGTATTTCATCCATTGGAAACGCGGTTGCATACTAATCCTAGCTGTCGAAATTCAATATACGCGTTAAAACTCGAATAAATAATGTATTACTATTCTCAGTTTTTGAGACACTGAATTTTGATGAATTCCATCGTAAATGGCAAGGATGGTGCATCTTCATTCCAAATGATATTCGCGAGGGATACTTAAGTATATAAGGGATGAGGAAGCAGAGATTTAAGCGTTCCATTGATGTACGAACGTAAGAAGGGTGTGAAATACTTGGCCTAGATAAGGCTAATTACATTTTCCTGTAAAAAATGAAATAAGATTAATTTCTAGTGAGCGCACGCTGAGCATACTATGCTGAAATAGAGCATTGCAGAGATGAAGTGATAAACGAGAGCACATGCACTATCGTAGTTGTACTTGTTAGTAATGCGCATCTTTACTACTGTACTTTTCACCCACTCCAGCTCACTCTCTACCTCATTTCTCTCCGTCGCGCTTTGAACTTCCTTTCCCATACTATGACCGTTACATTCGCTAAACGAACCTTGTCTGTTGCCAGCTTATGATTCGCATTACACATCCTAAATATGACATTGATGATGAGAGAGGATATTCTGGATTAGAAATTTTTCCCTCCGTGCGTTCCAATCTTTTATAACATTTCAACTGAGAAATGATTTTCGTAAACGCGTTTATATTCCAATTCCCGATGCGGTAGCGAAATATAGACTTCACCTACTTTTGCCCACGTTTTTCTCTAGAACAGGCTTTCTGAATCCGGGTGCGTCGGTCGTTTGATGCTAAGAGGGCATAGGAACGCAGCTCCGATGCAACTGGAGAGAAGCGCATCTAGAATAGGTGCGCCGACGTTTTCGTGTCGTTAAATCCTCCTTTAGTTCGTATATGCATTTATTCAAGTCGTCTGATGAAAGGCGGAAACTTTTGCCATTCATTATACGCTGTAGATGCCAGTCGCCACGGGTATCGTAGTACATTCCTTAATCCTGCTCGATTTAAGTTCATCCCCAGCACATCTTTGGCTTCGGAATTAATATGTGTAGAGAGATGAAGGCCTAATGGATTCCATTCCATTGAATCTCGCAATCTGATAGCAATTTATTTAGAGTGGATGTCGAAAATAAATTAATTAGGAACTATCTACATGAAAGACAAATTAAATCGAAGGTTATAAGATACGTGTGAATAATTTTGAACTAAATTGCCTTCGCATTTTTATCTCTGAATATTTCTTTACGATTACTACCCGAACTATGGGCGGAGAACCTGTGTCTTAAGTCCCAAGGAAGAAAAGACTGACGTCTGACTGAAAATAGTCTGACGGGACCGAGAAGTCAGAATTTTTTCAAGTCTGTTCTTCCTTGGGATTATTCCTGGGTGCGCACCATCTTGCGCTATACCACCCTTACCCGTCTGCCTTCTGTGTCTAAAGGCCAAAGCAAACGTTTTGGAATTTTGGTGCGGCCTTTTCTTAATTTCATAAAACAAGTGACGCATTTAAATAAGTTGTGTCAAAGTTCCATTAATTAATTCAAGTAAAATGAAATGGAAAATGTTCTGTGTAGGCTTACTTAGTAATTTATTTCGTATTATTTGGTGCAATTTGAAAGTCGAACTATTTATAGGTTGGGAATACGGCAACCAAATGCAGCTTGTTATGAGGTCGCATTGTAAACATGGCCTTTCAAAGAGAAATGTTCTTCATCTCTGCTCTAAATCGAATATCTAGTTCTTAGTGCTTGATAGAAGTTAGTTGCGCCTCATGAATTGCGCTTAAAAGTAAAAGGAGAAAGATATAAAACAATGATGTTTATGTTGTCAGTGTAATACTTGATGATAGTTGATATTTTGAAACATTTTTACATTGATTATTACATACGTACTGCTGAAAATGATCTTCCATTGACATTATTAGTTTGGGAGGAAAATGAATAAAATATATATAGCAATCAATAAATAAATGAAATAATAAATGAAAATATGAATAACTCTAAAATCTCATGTCTTGCAAATATTGTCTTTGAATTAGGAGAGCTGTTCTGAGGAAAGGAGTTTAGCTTTATTCTTAGGCTATAAGAATGAAATTATTATACATAACTACTTAAGAATCCCTCTGAACAGAATTAGATTATCTTTAGCCTTTAAAAATATTGTAAAATGAAGGTAATAGGATAGTATACATATATCACCGTTGCCATCTGGCCCAGCGACACAATTGCAACGAATTATTAAATAAATAAATAATAAATAAACATGGCTGTACAAAACTGCAGAAAACTTGACTATGAGGAGAATAGATACAGATTACATTTTATACTGTAAATATAACGAATTTTCACTAAGGATGCAAAACCGATTTTGGTGCAGATTACTCTGTATTAGATTTCAGGACCATTTCTTTTTCCCTCATTTTGTGGAAATATGTGGTAGTTAGGGGTTGAAATAGATTTAATCTATGGGTGTTTGCCTGATTTTATTTATCGATTTTTGGTTTTTTTTGCATTGGATCGTCGCAATTACTCAGTCAATTAGAAATCGTCATGTGTGGGTTAGAAATTCTTGGGAGACTTCATTTTATATGAAAACCAGGTCGATTGCTTCCATCTTCTGTCTGCCGCACCATAGTCGGGCTCAATCTCCATTCAATTTCGTTCCATTTCTTCGTCACCCGATTCCATCCACTCGAACTTCGCCATATCGCGTTCTTGGTTACTTGCTCTCATATGCAGCGGAGTGCAGACGCTTACCGAATCGAAATAAAAGACCGGAAAAATTATACCGCTTCTCCGCTAATTCAACTTACTCGTAGAAAAAGCGCTTACCGTCAGAACTTACACCTTTGAAAATGCATCGCAACCATCGTAAGCCTGTGCAATGTTTCCAGATAAAAAAATTAATTTCAAGGAACCAGATTCGTAGTTCACGAGAGAAAAATCCTTTCGGATGATCACTAAAATTATCGCCGATAAAATAAAAGTTATGAAATGCGTGCGAGAACTCAAATTTCTGATCTCTAATCTCGTGCTCTTAGAGATTTTGAAAATTAATTTTTGGTCGATTAACCGTTCGCTAAACCGAAAAAAATTTCACCGTTTGTGAAAGAGTTGATGTTTTAATCTGCGATTATTCGTAAGAATAAAAGCAATTTGACTATGCGCACGCTTGATTTTCTTAAAAATCGCTGTTTAAAGAACTAATAAAAATTGTGATTTATTCCCAAATATTTTCTCTTGCGAGACGGCTCTTGATACAATTTCTGCATTTATGATCTAAAAATTAAATGATACCTTTAGCGGTGTTTTTTGTTCTTAATTAAATAAGAAACCAAATCATCTCTTTTTTTTGGATTAAAGAACTTCGACATTGTGTCTCGTATTACCCCTCGTGGCGACCTTCCGCGGTCACTACCGCTCGATCCTCCGCGACAGTTTCAAACGCACACCTTTATTACTCCTCGTAATGCGGACACCCCTCGCTAAATAACCATCAGCTCTAATCCGCTGAGACTCGTCTTCTGCAAATCAGTCCGTCACGTACTCACACCTCAGTTTCCCTTCCGGGGTCGCCCTTCCCTCTTGGTCATCGAACACAATAACGACACCCTTCCCTTCACTCACCGTGGCTCAGCTTCCCCTGCTCAGAGATCAGCATCTGAATGGGCGAAGTGTCTCCATCAGCCGGCCTCGACGACCTTCCGAACGGAGAAACTCCGAAAAGTCTGTTTTTGGCCGATTGGCCCACCTTTAGGTACTGTTTATGCAGACCCATTTCTCCTCGTTATTCACCGCTCGACGATGCTTTATTCGGCCCCTTTTAGGCGTTGCTCCTTTGACAGGCCGACTATGTCATCCCGCGACAAACGTCTGCAACTCTGAAATAACTCTGATATCATACACTATGCACTCCTTCGGAAGGGGTGTCGGACGCTGAGCGGAGGCGCACTTGATCTCCGGAGTGGCCGCTTGTCGTTCAACCGGGAGTCGAACGGAGGAGTGTTAGTGGACCTGAGACCCCGACCCGACTGTTGCGGAGAAGTCTCTAGCGATCCTTCGCATGGACTATCCCCACCCCTTCTTCTACACCACCGCGGTGGTTGCAAGGGGGAGGGGTCGGTGGAGGGGTGGAGGAGCGGTACAGAGAGGAGAGGATGGAGCAAAAACGAGAGTGGGAGGGGATGAAGAGATGAGGGTCCGAAGCTTCGGGGCGTAAGATATTGCAAAAAAGAGCGTCCTCGAATCGCTGCCACCTGAGCGAGAAGATCCCTCGCCTGGAATCCCACAGACGTGACAGTCGATGGAGCGAATCGCGCTTTTTGATTGTCTTTTCGCGGAAGGAGACAAGTCCGACGCCCGGGAAATTTCGACGCCCGAAAAAGCTGTTTGGTGAAAGGGGGAGCGACCTTGTCTACGACTGGTGCGGGAGGGAGTCGCGGCGGAACGGGGAAATTGTCGGGCTAGATGGAGGGGCCCCACAATATGGATGAGGCCTCACCAAAACGATCTCAATAGGGAAGAAAATGAGAAATAGACGTAGAAAGTGTTGCGCTGCTTCTGCTGTTCAGAAGACTCTCGAAAAAAGTTGTTAGGAAGGTTTATAACGATAGAAATGGAAAACAAATGCTTTTCAACAGAGAGATAGTTACCAGCTCTAAATAGTCGTAACTCACCATTTCATTTTGACGCGAAACAACGTGGAGAGTGTAAATTATGGCCCTTCGATTGAGGTTACGTGTACACTGCGACGCAAAGGCTAAGTCAAAGAAAAAATACATTCAACTAGAGAGCAGCAATTTAAAGGTCTTGGCGCTGCGTTAAGAAATCCGCCGAGCAATCTTGACTCATATATTCGATTACTGTTTGTTGATTTCTTGTTGCACTATTATCGGTTTAACCGATATAATTAATTGCTGAAGCCAGCAGTATGGGTCATATTCCATAAGATGGATACTTTTTCCGTAAAATTTTGAGTATTCATATCAACGAAATCATCAAAAGTAAAGATGACTATAGGTAAATGATGGTTTGTTGTTCCCTTGTTGTTCGGTAGCGGGACAGTTTTTCAACATCACATAAATTAATGATGAAACTATGGAGAATTAAAGTCTGCTTGAGAGTAAATGGTAAACGAAATGAGTGCTTGTAAGATCGGAAAAGGTCTAAGGTGGAAATGAACTGATTATAATGAGAATGCATAAAAAGATATACGAGAGTATATGTGGGTCGTATGAGTGGCAAATGTGATACGTTAACAGAATGTAAGGGGTAAGTTATGTTTATTCAGACTCAAGAGAGAATTAATGGACAAGATTGAATTAAGAGGCGAAGAGGCCTAGTGGTCTGAAAGGGAGACGACCTACAAATCGGTGATTGAATGTAGTGAATGAAATCCTGAAAAGGAGCTACAGCCGCTGTCTGATAAAGGAAATGAATCTGAGGAAATACTTGTGTGTGTGTCTTAAGCGATAATATTTTGTAAGGATAGTGAAGAATACAGGTGTATTCTGAATGGAAGCGGGTTGTTTCTTAGTAATTCCAGTAGCATTTAGTCCATGCATGTATTTTGTTTGCATTTTTCTGATCAACTAAAAGTATCCTTTAATTTCTTATAATGAAGTTATTTACTTCTAAAAAAGGTTTATGAAATTATACAACAAAAAAGGTAATTGAATAAATATTTTAAAACGAGGCTTAAATCTAATACGTACCATCCGTACTAAAGAGAAAAGCAGCTCGTATATGTATCATTATAACGAGATAATGGTTTATTGTTACTTTAATTGTAAATAAAAATATGATAAAATCATTTACCGGAGCCTTTTTGATATATTTTGAGCTTATTCTTGTTTTCCGTCAGTACAAACTCCAATTGTGATGAACTTAAATATTTAAAGATGCTATTTAATCTATATATAATGATAATAATTAATCAATGCCGAAACTATCTTAAATTAATGTCATCGTGAGAGTAAATGGTGGATGGAGTGAGTTTTTACGATCGGAATAGGTATCTGATGTCTTCCTGGTCTTTCAACGTGTGTATACATAGATGTGAATAATGGTTGTGAGAATCTGAAAGGGTTGGAATGAGGAGAGCACGATGAGCGTGTACTGTTGCATTCTGAAAACTTTTTATTGACTGGGAAATCGACGAATGAGTTACAAATGATTATAGATAGTATTGATTCGTAGAGAGAATCGATCTGCTGCTAAAAATGGTGTGTTTGTAGGATGAGTGAATCGAATGATTGTAATTTAAGCATTAATTATGGAAACATTAAAATATAGGATCGGTTAGCAAGCTTTAATAAAATTTCCTCTAATTGTATAAAATGGATGGAGAGATAGGAATGTGGGCGAATCGATAAGGCAGAGTGGTGGCTATTTTGTGGTCAACACAATTAAACGTAAGGAATTGTCGAATGGAAGAAAACCGCCGTATATAGAAATATACTATTTAAACCCACCTTTTGGACAAGATTGAAAGTTGGGTTTTTCAGGAGAAGAATGAGAGTGAACTAAATTCAGTTGGAATGAATCATATGAAACACCTATATTATAGAAATAGGAGAGACAAAATTCTGAACAGAGTACTGCCTGTATAAAGACTAATAAAGGCAAAAAGAAATGCTTCGTGACCAAGAGTGCTCCACGTTGGTTTGAACGCATGAGAAGGATGAATGTAAGCAGAAAGACTAATATGTGTGTGAGGAGAATGCGATTGGTGGTAAAGGAAGAGGAAGGCCACAGGAAAGCTGGTTGAATGTATGTAAAGATATAGAATTGGAAAGTGTCGAAGAACATTGTAAATGAAAGAGTCAAATAAATTGCTTAACAGAATACCATTGCACGCGTGCTTAAATATCACAAGATATTTTTCGCGGTAAGTATTCACATTTTTGGCAGTCGTTGATATATCACTATGGCGTATCATTTACCTTTGCACTGCATATTCAAATAGAAACATGAATTCTTATTTTAAAATTAAAGAAATTTCCAACAGTAGATACAGTTTGTGTGAAGCACAGAGAATGAAGTTACGTGCTCTAAACGAAACGAGTTCGCAAATGGTGATAATAAAATTACTCGATCACGTGCTTGTAAAGGAAAAATTTTTCACTCGGAACTACGGGAAATTTTAACGCTTATTAAACAGTCAACGGCCCATCTCAGCGCAGCGCGAACCTTTCCAATTTCATCTCAGCGAAATTAAGATCAAACGGAAGATTTGGGTTACAATCTTGATTTTTATTATAACCTTTCGTTTAAATATCGTTTTGTTTTTCCTCGATTATTTACTGCAAACAAAATTACTTTATGAACTACTTCATATTTCTCCTGGTAAAAAATATCACAATAAGGCAATGTAGAGCGAGGATTGATCATGTAAGTTAAGTCTATGTCTGCAGAGAATAGAATTCCTAGAATGAATGAATGAGATAAGCAATAATCGGTTAAAATTTCTTATTTTAACTCAATTATCTTAAACGCAAGATTTTCCAATATATAGCTCTCCTTTTACTCTTCCTCCGTGGGAGTGTCCAGTTTGTCGGCGAACTGTTGAAATTAGCGCCGTTACAGTTCCCTCTGTAGAGAATCAGCCTTGCAGCTGGGCGCCAACGTTGCGAGTGGAGCCGAAATTTTTCATTCACTATACATTTCATACTCTTGCTACATTGATCGACGGCCAATTTGGCTTTATAGGCCGGCGACGCCAGAACAGGCCCTGGTAGGAACGTCCCTCTTGAAACTCTTTAAAACCTGGCACCCCTGCTCCTGATCGCTCATATAGGTTTCCACTTCTCTACAATTCTTCATTCCTGCTCTTTGTTGTACCTCTTCATACGACTTCTGGTCTCATATCGAAGGATTGTAAATATAAATAAATCGTCGAATATCAGGACGTTACTCGATGAATGGCGGCAGAGCTGTCTCCGATACACTCCTCGTGTACAGCGTTTATAGCGTCGCCTTCTCTTGTTTGTTTATTTCCCTGTGTAACTTCGGGTTCTCATCGGCACGACGCACTCCGCGTGACGCGGGGACCTCTTGACCTTTCACCGCCCGTTTCCTGACACGCTCGTACGCCCTCAGGCCTACTTGTTCACTCCTCAACATCGGACTCCTTCGCACTAACGAGAGCTTTCGCAAAAAGCCTTTTAACTGCATTGCGACTGAAATTATGTGCTGCAAGCACATAATTTCAGTCGCAAAATGAGATAATGAATGAGGGAAAAAGTTAGCTACGTTTGGTAATGAGATTCCACATGCGGAAGTGGGCGACTGAGAGGGAGAAGGAAAAGTACGGAGATAAACGACGTGTAGTGGAAGTTATGAATTATATGGATACGTAGGGAAGAAAGCAGATTGGAAATCAGGATTCACGAAAACTTATTTAGCTGAATGAAAAGTTACAAGTTACTTACGGCAGTTTGCTGCAAAATTATTATATTGGCTCTAAGAGAACCAAAGATAAAGCGAGCTACTGTAGGAGAAGGATTATTCATTAAAGATTTTTTTTAAATTAGAACATGAGGAAGAAGTTTCTGAGATGCTTTTTGTAGAGCCTCACAATGTCTTGACCAGAGATCTGACGAAGGGGTATCCATAAAGAGTGGAGGTGAGGAATAGGTACGAATAATGTAAGTAAAGTGGCCATAGAATATGACAATTGAGAAGGTTTTGATTTGAGAGGAAGAGACGACATGAAAGGCGGCGATAAGATCAGAGCGGAAGTTGTTTGAAAATGCATCCAAAGAAATAGCGAAGGATGGCATATTACAGGAACACATGACAAGACAGTCGCTTTTAAGGTCTTAATTAAGGCGAGATTGAAACTAAAAAGTCTCTTCTTTCATCTAACCTGACGTCGATGTCATTATTAAAACATTTATAAATTTGTAAATAGAAATAGAGAGGGAAACTTAGAAGAATTTGTGGATGTAAAAAACCTAAGTGGTAACTTAGGAAAAAAATCTCCACGGCAGGAAATACCTACAGAGAAGGGGAGTGTGAAAAACCTGCGCAAACCTACTGATAGCACAAGGTAAAAGATGTGTAGGAAACTGTATATACAAAAATCACTTGAGCAGTACTGTAACAATAATTCACTAAAACTAATTTTGTCGTTGAGCTGGAGTGGTGGTATATATGAATTATGATTCACTAAAATTTTAATCAGTTTCGGTGGATTTATCACAGTCGAACTTGGAAGCGAGAAAAATTTGAGTCATTTTTACCCCCAAAACGTTTATAAGTGAGGAAACCGAACCTCTCTCACTCGAAAGTCGTTTTTCGCACCCGGACCTCCGTAAATGTTACCGCATTGCCACCTATAAACTCATATAAGAGTTAGAGAGAGTCCTCTAGAAAGTGCATCACCGTTTTTAGACAGGTAACGTGCTGGTTTTCCGTTTGTCTGAAAGTGATAGGGTTTGCTCTATTACTATTACTACTAGTATTAAAATGGTTTTCGAGAGCCGGTTGCTGAAATAGGCGTGTTATGTCCTCAAGATGTCTAAAGGAATAATTAAGGAAATTTGATTGTGTGATCAAATTACAACTGTGAGTGTGCTCGAGGTTGGAAAGTCGCGAAGTGAGCTATTAAGCAAGTCAAAATTTAACAATATCAATCAAGACAAAGAGTTCATGAAGTGACAGTGCTTTGAGGGACCCGGACATAGTATGAGGAGTCGAGCAGCTGAATTTCTTAACTTAGAAAAGTGCTTCGTGGAATGGATTAATCAGATCCTCGATACAAGAATTCCCATAGGTCAGATCTGAATAAATGGAAAATTCTGCGGGAGAGACCGCTCCTCAACCTCTACAAGCGAGAAGATATTGCCGGTCCCTCTTCTTCTTATCGACTGAAGAGCTGCAGATCCTACAGCTATGGCTCCACTTCCGTACCTCTGCTGCAATATTAAGGAAGTAATAGGCGAATGTTTACCGCGCATAAATAGTGTAACAGCGATAAATAAATCGAAATAAATAAACTGAGATAACAGGAAACTCTAGGTTACCCCGATTACATAATATATAATATCATTATGCAGAAAAATTATCATTATAATGAGCTTTACTTTATTTGACCGTCCCTTCCAGATGACCAGGAAAATTTTCAGCATTATTAATGTCGGTTTACCGTGAAAATTAAAGAAAAAAGCTATAGTTTATTATATGTTCTGTATATGCGTCAGCAGAGCCACTGCATTAAAATTGCTAATCAGAAATTTTCTTTGTAATTTAATACAATTACCAGTAAACGCCCCCGTCAAGCGTGACGGAACTTAATTTACTTTTAAAAAATATCTATTATCGTATAAATCTTGTCCTCCTGAGCACAAAAAAATCCGTCGTAAGATCATAATAACTCAATATATTTCTTAACATTATTTATAATATTTATTCTACTGTTTTCAAGTCATGGAAGCCTACTTTACGTACATTTCTTATAAAAATTATAAGAACTGATTATCTCCATGCACTTATATGGAATAATTCATGAAATCAACATTCAACAATGGCCTTAGTCGTCAAAGGGATGGGTTGTTTATTTCCCAAATATTTTACGAAATTTCCGTGTGTTACATCAAAATCGTCAAAAGTTCTGATCTATATCAGTTTCACGACTAAAATAAGAATATTTGATTATTTTCCTTTCTTGTGGCACTTTTCTCAATTTCGTAGGACTATTGTTTCTAATTTAATTTTGTAAAAGAAACAACCTCTGCAGGTAACGAAAACCCATTTTACGTACATTTTTATGGAAAAGTATACTAACTGATTATCCCCGTGCATTTATATGGGATTATTTATTTATTTATCGTATGGTGTACAGCACATATGCATACGCATCTCGTAGATAAAAAATAGTAAACACAAAAATAGCATAAATATGCAAACATATGGGCAAAACACAGTCAGTTGTGGCAAAATCGGGCTATAGGTTTATCTTAAGGTTCTGGAGCCATTGTGCGGCTAAAGGGGTTAGGTTATGGCTGTCCTTGAGTGATCCTGAAAAGGAAGTTAGTTGGCACTCTCGGCAGATGTGGGTTGTCGTTTGCGCTTCTGATCCGTAGTCGTATGTTGGAGTGTCTTTAAACCCCCACTTGTGTAAGGAATATGCACATCTACTTTGGTCGCTGCGAATACGACTGTGAGAGCACCATTCCCGCCATGTGAGGTTGAAACCAGGGACTATCTTTGTAGGATTGTTGATTTAGTGGCCGTTTACCGACAGAGCAGAGTTCCACTGTTGGGACCATTTTTACTTGTTTGTTCTCCCTTCTCTATGAGTGTCAAGTCTTGGAGGTTTTCTAGAACGAAGCCTCATCTCGGGGGCTTCTGCGATGTCCTTGTGTATGGGCAGGGAGTTGTCATTTAAGTATTTGTTGAACTCCCTTCTAAGGGCTGTTTCTCTTCTCAGCTTCGGGGGAGCTATATTGGCGAGAACTGGCAAACAGGTAGTTGGAGTAGGTTGGAGTGTTCCAGATATTATGCGCATCGCCCGATTATGTTGGATGTCCACCTGGTTTGTGTGGACACTATTGATCCAAGCTGATCAGCAGTACCTAGCTGTCGAACAGATAAGGGCAAGGGCTGCCATACATAGTGTGTGAGCCTGTGCTCCCCATCCTAACGAAGCCAGTTTTTGAAGAACGTTGACTCTAGTTTTCAGTTTCAGAGATCGTTAAGGTATTTACTAAATGTCAACGATCGGTCCAAGGTAACTCCGAGATACTTAGGGTGGTTATTGTGTCGTAGTAATTGGCCACAGAAGGTTGCTTGGAGGTGAGTGTTGGCTTCCCTGTTGTTGAGATGGAAGCAGCAGCTTTCAGTTTGACTGGGATTCGGTTGTAGTTTCCATTTTTGGAAGTAAGTTTCCAAGGTCATTAGGCCCCTATCTATCAGAAACTTACATTCGCTGATGGATCTGGTTTGGCCTACCAGAGCCATATCGTCTGCATACTGAAATCTTCTGCAGTTGGTAGTAGGTATATCATGTATATAGAGGTTAAAGAGAAGCGGTGGAAGCACTGAACCTTGGGATAGCCCATTACTTATTGTTCGCCAATGGCTCTCCTTTTCTCCAATGTGGACTCTGAACCTTCGATTACTCAAGATGTTGGACATTAAGTTGTAAATTTTTCGACATGGAATTGCATGAATGAGCTTTAATAAGATACCCTCTCTCCAGACCGTGTCATTGGTGCATGCACCCCCTGCCACACGCCGAAAGGTGGCTAGCAGGGTATACACATAGACATAGACATAGGCGGCCGTGAGATCTATAAATACGGCGCCGCTCTTCAACTTCTTTTCAAGACTGTCCTCTGTGTGATTCGTGAGAGCTACAACTTTCTCGCAACAGGATCTTTTTGGTCTAAAATCTGCTTGTTCATGAGGTTTTACTGTTTCGATGGTTGGAGCTATTCTATAGAATATTAATCGTTCAAGCAGTTTGTAGGTGACGCTTAGGAGGGATATTGGTCGAATGTGTGACGGCTCTTCACCGCTTTTCCCGTGTTTCTTTATGGCAATAATTTTGCCCTTTTGAATTCAGGGGAGAGGGTTACGCTGTCCAGGATGTTATTGAAAAGCTTCGTAAAATATTCTTTAGCTATACAGTCGCAGTTTGATAAAAATTCGGCAAATACACCATCGTATCCCGCAGTTTTCCGGCGTTTCAGCTTTTTCAGGGCCATATTAAGATCATTGATCGTGAAAGGAGCTGTGAATCTGCTATTTAGAATTATCTCTGAAGCTTTTTTCCGTAAACTTTTCTTGATTACATTGGCTTCTGTGTCTCACCCGTTTACTTTGGATATTTTTAAAATGCGGGTTGCGACAGGGTCTGGTGTTACATACGTCTGGTTTTTTTTTCGATGACTGGGTCTGTCCCCAATCTTTTGAGGAAGCTCCATGCTTTTCGACTGGAATGCGTAAAGTCCAAATCAGATACGGTCTCCTCCCATTTCCTCTTTCTGTCCTCGTTAAGGGTATGGCAGAGAGCGTCGACTGTAGTAGGGTCGCTATATTCTTGATATTCTTTGTACAGTTCCTCACATTCTGTTGACCAGCACGGGGTATATGTTTTCCGGTATCCGCGAGGAATGTGTTTTTTCGCACAGCACCAACAAAACGCCTATATTCACAAGCTGTTGGCTTAATTCTTTTTACGATTATATCAAGGGCTTCAGAAAAAACTTTCCAGTTAGCCCACCTGAAGTTCCATCGAGGTTTAGGGACACTACGAATGAAGGGGATTTGGTTACCAACTGAAATCATAATAGGTCAGTGTTGGCTATGTGGGAAGTAGTTTAATACTATCCTAGTGGTGTTAACTCTCTCTCATGTTGTTGATCTTGATAGAAAGCACAGGTCTGGTGAGTATTTTTTTCTCCACCAGGCCGAATGGAAAGTGACCCTCTCTTTTGGGTCAAAGATGAGGTTCAAGTCGTTGGCAGTATATCACTCATGGAGGGCAGTCCCATTTTCGTCATTTATCTCATATCCCCAGGCATGTCGATGTCTGTTAAAATCCCCGATAAACAAGCAGGGGTGCTCTATGATAGGCATGGGAGGGCTGGGCCACTTAACTTGCGGAGGTTTGCAGACATTTGCAATATTTGTTCCGGCTATTCTGGTGTTAATTGAAAAAACACCATCTCTCTCTAAACATTCGAGACATTTTGGATGTTGCTTCTCATGTACGTGGACCACCATAGGATCTGTGGTGTATAACTGCGACGGTTGAGAACCCAGGGATATTTCCCCTCTTCAGCAAATCTGCACCATTCAGCTACGAGAACCAGAACGTCAGAACTATTCAAACGCGCAAATTTTCACAAGGAATACTGACAAATGAGAGATAGGATTAAAATATTATATAATTAAAAGAAAACTTGTTAGTTTTTTAACATCTGTTTATCCTTGGGTGACAAATTTATGTTTTAAACCTCTCTAATTATGGAATAGGATTTTAAATATTGTCATATCTGGGTGATTGGAATATTATCTAATGTCATTTTCTTGCATTGGCATAGAACAGAGTTAAAGCCTCGCCCATGATTATTGCTTATCCCGTTTTTGTTCCGAATTTAATTGAAGAGTTCTGTTATTTTCTTCCAATAAACAGAAACTACGACAATTTTAAAGTCAGATTTATATATATAAATCNCCCATGATTATTGCTTATCCCGTTTTTGTTCCGAATTTAATTGAAGAGTTCTGTTATTTTCTTCCAATAAACAGAAACTACGACAATTTTAAAGTCAGATTTATATATATTTTTCATTGTGTTAATACCTTTTTCTATTAGTTTTAAATAATCTAATCTTTAATCCTCACGTATTCGAAAAGAACCGTTGCTAGTATGAATAGTTGAATCAGCGCTGAGTTTCAGCACATTTAGTGCATTAATTATAATATTATTGTATATGTGGAAACATATATTATATATTTAGTATGTTATTATGCTTTGGGAGTTACGTATCTTCGAGAATGACGATGATTTCAAAGTAGATGACAATTTTCTTCTTCAGTTTTAATTCCGGTTTCCAAAAAAGACACGGATGCTATGTAAAATAAAATTTTCCGGGTACTCAATTATCCAAAACACGATTACAGTATCGAGTACCAGTGGTGACCGATATGGAAACGTCAGAACAGTGTAGCAGTTTAAGTGATGATTAAAATATTTTCCGATACAGTATCAGGTCTAACTTTGTGGTAGTTTGTAATACAATTAACTCCACTAGAGAAATTTTTACGAAACCACAAGAATAATAGAGCACACGACGTAAAAATAAATTTCGTTATCAACTCTTTAATTTCGGAAGAACAGATTTTTACAGTTACGTGATCAGTTAGAATGTCGTGTATTTCCAAAACATCTCTTAATTCGATCGATCGTGACTTGAACTTCAATACCACCGCAACAGCGTTAACGTCGCCCTTTCTGAGGTCAGATTTATTCCATCGAGGTCGAGGTATATAGCAAGGAAAGTCCCCGCTAATTCCGTGAGTCAACTAATTACATAGGAAGTAATGGAATTTAAACGCGATAAAATTATATGCAAATGTCCATACATTTATTTTGCAAAGAAAAGGTATTACGTCGCTCAAATTCTAAGGAGTGGAAAATACCAAACATGAAATAAACAATTCATACTTAGAACAGCACCGCATTTAAAAAACAGGCGCATTGAATTAGCTGTAATAGTTGCTTTAAACACCGCCTTGATTATTCCTTGGAATCGTTCTTTTGATGTACGCACGTCAAAGCAGCAGGAGTTTGAATAACTCCGGGTCATCTAATAAATATGAGTAGAAATGGGGAGTAAAGGCTTGAAAGTATTTAAGGCCGGTAGTTGGTGAGTATGCATTTATTCGCAGAAATTAGCAAACAGCTCATGAAGCTACTCGTAAACTCGAACATGCATTTCCGTACACGAGTGAATCACCTACATATTTAGCATGTGAAAAGCTCGCACAAGTTTACATTGGCTGGATGAGACATAAATAAAATGGCGAAGATGACAGAGAAATAGAATGGCAGGGAGGGATATATAGAAACATCTTTCTCGTCTATACCTTTGGTATTCTTCCTCATGTGGGGAATTCCAAGTTGGGTGTTCAACGTAGTAATAGTAAAAGCAAAGGCGTCACTCGCTGATTGCCTCTACTTCATTATCATCGTTTACCTTCGCGTCTCCTGAATTTCAGCTGTTTCTGAACGCCTCAAATTTCTCTCGAAATTGTACGTCAATTTCATCTTCTCTCTTCACGATCAAGATGTCATTCCGAAGTTCTTCAGCTTACCGTTAGATTTGTATGTATTTAATATTAGAGGTTCAAAAACACTCAGTAAGCCGTCTTTCGGCAAGCGGAACTCGCGCTAAGAGATAAACGGGAAGCTCTAGATTACCTATTTCTGGAAAGTCCACAAAGGAAGGAATTGACGTCCTACCTTTGTGGAGACCCCTTGAAGATGGAGGCTTTGTCTCCGAAATGATCATTGGGACTTCCCAGAAATTAGTATTCCGGAGCTTCTCGTTTATCTCTAAGTGCGAGTTCCGCTTGCCGAAATACGGCTTACGGAGTGTTTTTTAAACCTCTAATTCATTAACAGCCGTGTTCCAACATTCTTTTTCTTACTGTATTTAATATGTAAAATTACACAGACTTTTAAAATGGTACGTTTTTAAACAAGAAAAAATGAAGAAAAGCTTCTTCGAAAAGTCTCCAAAGAAAAAACTTGGGCGTTGGAAACTTAAATTTACGTCACAAACGATAAATGTAAATATATTAAGTTTATAATCTAAGCATCTACGTATATGATACATAAACTGAATGCTATGGGATATAAATACTAAAATTTTGAAATAATATTCAGAAATAATAATATTCAGAAATAAAAAAATGTCAAAAACTAAAGTAAAGTTTTGAGTAAATTTTCTGCGAAGTATATTTTGGGAGAAACAATGTGGATGAGTTGAGATGAGAGATCCTATTGTCATATTCAAAGTTAAGACCTCTAGTCATAAAATTTTTGGTCAATATCTTTTATAAACCTACATACGAGTATATAAGAAGCGTAAAATTCATAATATGGGCCACTCTATTAAAGCTAATCTGAAAACTTGAAAAATAATTGCAAAATGATCCTGTATGAGAAAAAGGACCTCCTCCATTAAATTATTATTCTTACTTAGAATTATTATCTCTTACTAAGAATTATTATCTCTCTCATAATCCCCGAACAGATCCAATCACTGTAAATGTATAGTACTATACACTAACTATACTTTCTTCTAACATAGAAAAGCAATTCGGAACTCTTGAGCATTTTGCTTCGGCTCGGCTTATGCTTTTTTAGCACGAATAGTGGCCTGATTGGATAAAAAGTTGGGCACCGCTATTTAATGCCATCCGCTTCCCTCCGCTGTTCTGCTTGGGCACATTCGAGCCAAGGCTCCGGGCGACTGCCGTATGGCAAACGCTCTTTCGAATTGCTCTTTAAATGAGCTCAAGCAGGAACGACTGGACATTTGGGCTCTGGCCCGAGACATGATGTTCATGAAATGGATACCAATAGTGAGAGGGAAGATTAATGCGGTCTGGATAGATTGCAAAGAATGAAGTTGGCGATGGCTGTAGCGTGTAAATAGTAATAAAATATTTGAGTCCAGACGAAGAGATGTACCTCATCCTTTGAACTCACCGTATTCCCAATGGTTATTTAAACGTTTATGATCATCAACAACGTTAGAGGATGAGAAAACATACGCGAAAAAGATTAAATTGGACGCAGTAGTTGAGGTCTCTGTAACTGTAATTTCGAAAGAGGGTAAAGGCAACTCTAAGGGAGCGCTTGGTTATTTTAGGAAGGGGTGGGAATATGGATCCCCGGAAGTTATAGAATATAAGGATTGGATGTCAGACAGCTGGGAAAAAATATCGAATGGATTCATAACAGTGAGGCAAAGTTTATAGCAAGAGCAGATATTCATTTGTTTTACATTTTAATTTTGGTCAGGGAGATTAATATTTTTAATGATTGCGTTTTTGGTCCATTGAAAGTGAGTCATTATTAAATAGGTGTTAGTCCAGTAGTCTTTGTATTCACCATTTACTGGACTGTCTTCCATCTGCGTAATTTATTCTCACTTATCATTCATCCTTAAGGATCCGGAACGCTTTATTTCTGAGCAACAAGCGAATCGGCGATATTAAAAGCCTCACCCAACCGATTAATTCGGCCATTATTTCCATAAATTCAAGTTCCATTTTGCGGAACCATCAATCAGTCCATAGCACCTCGCTAATTACTTATCGGAGAATTTACCAGGATCTTTATTGCATCTTTATAGGCGATAAATTATAACATTTTGCATTATTCTGGGTGAATAACAATAAGGCTATATTATTTTTGGTGGCACACTTCTCTTATTCTGTGAAGTATGGAATCAAGCAGATATTTAGTGCGTGGATATTAACTCGAATTTTCCATCCGTAAAGTGCGTTGCGGACTTAAGAGCGATTGGAGTTTAAATGAATTCGACGCTAAAGGAAAATTTCGTGCAACACAAGAGAAAACAAATTGGTATATTTTCACCGACTATCCAGTTATAAAAAAGCTCTTTTATTTCATATACACTTAATGTTTTAAAATAATAGGTTCTGGAGGTTTCTTATCGATCAAATGATTGTTTCGTCAGTGGAAAATTCCTGGAAGAATAGAACAACATAGAGTAACCAGTAGTACTTCCGAGTTCCATAAAACTTTTACATCAACATCTATAACAACCTAATTCAGTTAAGTATAAATCAGGGGTTTTTATTACAACTTTTGCTTTGATATACGTATCGTTTTCTAATATTATGCTGTATAGTTCATCCTTATCCAATTAATTAGTTTACCTGTTCAAATGGAGTTTTCAAGGAGCCTTTACTTTCTAAATTTTGCTAAACTAGGCATCTAAAGGATTGCCAATTTATCTTCCAAAGTCAACTTAGTTTGGAAAAAATCCATTGCCAATATACTGTTCAATGAGAGATTATTCAATATGACTAATTCACCGACCTAATGCAAACCCAATATGTAAATTTCACAAGCGTTAAAAATAAATTTTGTGAAAAAGTTATATGTGGACTAGCTCTAAAGTACGGTAGTTTACGCTCTACTTAGAGATTAAACTACCGTACGTATATACCCAAGTAATATTCGATCTCAGTTAAACGTCAACCCTCTAATTCGTGTCCTAATCCTAGAATTTTCGACGCACCTTCAATGAAAGTGGACGCAAGATTTTGAGCGTGCAACTTGACCTACACTTTCTGGTATCCAAATTGTAGACAAAATTTTCTGTCAACAAATACAAAGAAAGCAGGAAAAGCTGAAGAAAAGCTTTAGTTGCGCACGAATGAAACGTATCGCCTCAATTTTTTGTTATTATCGGAGGTTTGACTTTGCAATGGCACGTCCTTTCCTGTCTC
The DNA here is from genome assembly GCA_000376725.2 of Ladona fulva. Classification (NCBI taxonomy): domain Eukaryota; kingdom Metazoa; phylum Arthropoda; class Insecta; order Odonata; family Libellulidae; genus Ladona; species Ladona fulva. The sequence goes on from KZ308616.1 coordinate 708,700, forward strand.
AATTAATGTATCTGTCCTTGGTTTGTTTTCCTCTTATTTTCCATATTATCTATACTAACTAATATTTCGACCCAAATTAGACGTGGATTTCGAGAGTAGTGTCTACATGAAGGTCGACCTCTAAAATTCAGCCTCAAAAAGTGGACAAACTGTTGTTTGGGAATGTACGGTATTGTAATTCACTACCTGAGCTTTTCTTCGCGACTCTAGATATTAATTATTCATCGCGAAAGAAATTTTACTAGGTATTACTATTCACTCAGATTTTATTCTTGTGTAAAACAATTTTAATGAAACAGCTCATAAAACGGCAAGCATTTAAATTATACCATATTTTCCTCTAAAAAGCCAGCTTTTTAATTTCGGTATGCGTTCTAAAAAAGATCTTCCAGCACACATTTCCGGTGAACACGAACACTTCTGAAAAATGTTTGAGCAAGAAAATCCGTACGCGGACGCATCACAAGAGGGAACAATTCGATTAAGAACACATGAGAATGAATATCTTCCTTTCAAACAATACGTGTGCTTCCAACCGTTAAAAATTTATCGGATCGATGATTTTGAAGTCGCTGTCCTCAATCGATCCGTCATGGTCCAGCAGAGTTTTTTGATCTTGAAGATCTTTCAATATTTTTATATGGAATAGCTCATCAAGACGACAAAGGTTGCTGATAGCAACTTATTAGGAATAGGGTATGCCATTTGACTCCCAGTTATTTAAAAATATTTGTATGGACGGGAAAAACAATCTAAGATACATTAATTTATAAAGGAAATGAATAAACGTAAATGTTTCTGAGAGGAAGAGGAATTCTGAGAGTGCTTCTTTTATATAACCACTTACTTTGCGGTTTGCTGGTATTATTTTTATAATGAATAAGATACACTGCTGTCGAAATAGGGTTAAAATTCTTAACCCAAACCCATTTGATAAACCCATATTATAAATAAGAATGAGTGACACTGTTGGGGAGCGGAATGAAATGAAATATTCTACTCCTCTCAAAACTTATTTTGATATTTTTATTTCACATGTGCTAGTATTATCGATTGTTTGTAAATTTTGAGATATATATCGTTATTATATTATATAGGCTCTATACAATAGTACACATCTTCTTTTTAGGCACATTTAATTATTATTGATAACTATATATGTAGGATTAAGAATTTCTGGGTAAGAACTTAATAACTGGAGGTTTTCCAGAAGCATCTAATAAGCTAAATTATCTGCAGATAAAAAAATTCTATTGGAAATATGAAAAAGCAGCCAGATAAGTAGTGGTATATGGTAAAGTCAAGAAGTCAAAAATATAAATATAT
>KZ308616.1:710106-752548 GCA_000376725.2 Ladona fulva
ATATATATAAATGCTTGAAGGATGTCAAATATGTCTCCAATTACTCATGGAATAGAAAGAACGTTGGCTTTAATAATATTTTGGCTTTATATTTAAGGAATTTCTCTCGTAACGGTGTTTCAGACTCTCATTGATTTATTAGCAAACGGAGTATTTTACAATCAGAAGTGTTTAATTTATTTCTATGTCATTGTCTTTTTATTACTACAGTTAATTCATCTTTCAAGCCAAACATATGAATTTATTTTGGCAAAGACAAGGAGTGAGTTGTGGCATGGCATTTTCGATTCTCAATTCATCGGTACCCATCCGTATAAGTATAATATTTTAGCTAACCTACATGCTGCCCCTTCTTTATCTTTACAAACATATGGTAAGAAAGACTTCATCTTTGCAACGTATGTCGCTCTGTATTCAGCTCCTTTCGAAGATTTCTTAGGCCACTCTAAAGGCTTCGTATCAATGCCTTTAACTGTCTGCATAGGAGTAAATGCGCAGATGAACTCACGATGACTATCGGCCTTCAATTTTTCTGATCTCACTAGACTATGCTTAACGTGAGCAAACATTGGCTGCGCAACGAAGGATATTCCTCCTTGCGGCGAGAAAGAGATACTGGATCTGACCTTTGAACCCGTGAGAAATATCATCATATGTGGCAAGTGGACACTCAGGAATTTAGACAGAATGTAGTAAATAAGAGGAACTTTCGCAGTCTTTCTTTATCATTGAACACGGTGTGTTGTGTTAGATGACTAACCTTGGTAGGATCTGATTGAATACGACTCCACTTTAATGGAGAAATCACATTTCTGTCAAAGGATGAAGATAATCAAGTGTACTCTGCGGAGATCTCTATCGATTGATTTTAATGTTTACTTAACGTGCTTCGGTGATGAATTCAGAGAGAGGATTATTAAGTTTTTGAAATCACAGAAAATGCAAAACTGAAGCGATCACGCTTTAAAAGAACCGGTACATATATTAAAGTGAAAAATACTATTACAAGAAAAATTGAAATATACTTTATATATAAGACGATATGTTTTTTGAAATATCTCAGCTCTTGAAATTTAAATTAATTTTGTAACTGTGATATTACTTTCTTCAAGTCAGTAAGAATATCTATAACCCTTTTACCAACAAAAACTCTGGTCCCGAAAGCCTCATTAGTTTCGCCGAAAGTGCGTAAGGTACTCTTTTCACCAATTGTATAGCTCGACCATTGCTACAACTAAATTATTTTCCGGTTTCATATAATTGGAGTAATGATAATTAGAGATCTAACCTCAAACTCTAACTATATCTAACATAAGGCGGAATAACTGGAACATGCAATTGCTGGACTAAAGAATAACCGTAAGGAATTATTTCAGTTAACTAGTAATGGTAAAATATGGTGGTTTTAAGGAAGTTTTTACAGTATATATTTTCACGTTATTGAAAAGTTTCAAATAATGGTTAAAAAAATTCACCTCGCAAGTTTTTATTTCAGTACATATTTGGTATATTAAAAGTTGTCAAGACAGAGTATTCAGACATGATGATTTCAGGCATGGTAACATTGAAATCGAAATTTATTTATTGTCACTTCTCTACGTAAGGTAGAGAGAAGAAAAATATATAAAAATTTAAATAATTTCCCTGTGTTGAAGAAAACACATTTCTCTTTTTCCGCTGTGATGATGGCTGTCTTTCATTATAGCGTTCAGAGAAACATTGACTTGTGTCTTTGCTGTGCCTTTTTTGTTAGTTTCTCTCATAATACTCGTATGATTACGCCTTTGAGTTCAAAACCTCTGAAATGGATTCATCCGAAGGAAAGCAACATTTACAACCTCCTAAAAGTAGATTGCGGATATTTGTCACATTAATAAGAAAATGTGCAAAGAAAGAAGGGGTAAAGGCTCTCGTTGATAATCGTTAAAGAAGGGTTTGAAATAGTTTTTTAAAATTTCAAATCGTTCGTAGTGGTTCATAGCGTGCGTTTTGTCTACAGAAAAGGAAATATTCCATGTTAAAGGAACTCCCGTGCTCCTCCAGAAGATAACTCGACTTTCGGGAAGCTCCCGCGTTGTTAAGCCGAAAGGCATTGGCGTTTCCCTTTTTACGCAAAACATTTTCGGGATTGCCCCACGTAGACCCCCGGTCAGTCATCGCATCTTTGAGTAATGCTTAGTTTTGTTTGGTTCCAAAATATATTTCCACGCTTTTAATCTCTTTCCACGCTGGATTTAGATTCATCATGTACCGTGTTCTTCATTCTATATTCTTTCTGCTGAATTACATAATTTGTGAATTTTCTCTCAGAGATATTCTCGGGAAACTAGCTGACTTGCTACTACTAACTTGATAGTAGAGGCTTAGTCAAAAATAGAAGATATTCTCTTTATATACCGTGATATGAATAAAGACGATTATCGGACTGTTTAGTGCCTACTTAAAGCTTACTTAATGAAATGTAGTATTTTAACTATTAGTAAAAAAGTGTAGCGAAATTCAACAGCAGTCCTTCATAATTATACCTACGTTCCCAAAATATAGAGAAGCAGCAGCCGTGTGCGTTTAAGGATTTTGTCGAGGTATTCATTTTTATTCTAGTAGCTTCCGCTAGTACTTAAGTAAATTCAAATTTTTCTATCACTAAAATAGTAGAATTACAGTGTTTCCTTGGTTAACGACGGCATTATTAACAACGCACTTATTTTACGAGTGACTGTGATTAAAAAATGGCTTGGGTAACGACACAGGCTTTGGTTTACGCCCCCCCTACTGAAGATTTACAACTAAAAATTGCTTTTATGACTATGCTTTTAATTAATGATATTTTTGAAGCTAATTTAAATTAATAAATTATACGTAAAATATTTATAAAACATTTAAGTGTGTTTTAATTGCAGAATTATGGTTGTGGGAAATCGCGCCTTGGATAACGACAGTTTTGGTCAACGACTGCAATCCTAGAACGTATTATCGTCGCCGACTAAGGTACTTTAAACGGTTAAATGCCTCTCAAGTGTGAAGCAGTTTTGTTTACGGAAACAGCAGATGCAATATCGCGTTTTTAAGATAATCAAATGAATCTTATCATTGGTCCATATTTTGAATGAAATATATAATCTTGGTTTATTGTTTACGATGAAACCAGGGGCCGATCAAAGGACGTAAACAAATGTGGTGACATGGCGTGAATCGGTACGTCTTTGGGGAATATTATCAATGAAAATATATGCGGTACTTTTACACTATTATTTTCCCTGTTTTTTTTAACAGTTTACTCATTGAAAGTTTTCATGTGATTTATGAAATTAAAGTAAAATTAATAAAATGATTTGACTAATTTGTTTAAGATTTAGGAATTAATATATATTGTATTATAATGCCGAATCATAAGTACAAGTTAAAAATTGTAGGATGATAAAAGCGTTTCTTTATTTATTTTATTTCTGTCTTCACGATATAGTTTAAATTCAATATCATCACATCCCTCCAGAGCTAAATAATTTTCATCTACTACAAATCTCATGTATTTTGAATACTGGTCTAAAGAAATGATATAGTAAAATAAAATTTTCATTTTTATTTATATGTATGACATGAGAATACAGTATATTTGATTAATAATGTGTGAATATACTTCTCCATTTAAACCATGCATAATAGATGCAGATTCTCAGATGTATTGATGTACACATGCAGTTTTCAGATGCATTGATGTATTCTTGCAGCTCTTAGATGATTTTGTGTTGAAATAAAACAACCAGCTTATCTCTTACAAAATTCGTGATGAAAAAATATCCTCCATCTTCGTGACAAACACTGCGTTCCGGATATCACCAGCTAAATCGCTACTTTCTCAATAAGCATATGGAACTCGGCAAATCCGTTGCATTACCGAATGCCAGATTGGAATTTATAGCTATCTTAAAGAAAGATTCGTAATGATTCCTTTCAGTTCACGGTCATTACTTTTTCCGTGCGGCGATTCTCCGTCAGCTGGCGTACGAATTGTAACGGAAAATCGGTTTAAGAAATCTCCCTTACTTTCCTTGTGTTATTACATAATTTTGTTATAAACATTAGGTTTGCAAGTAACTGAGTGCAGTAGTTTATTTAGCATATGCAATTTAAGATTTATTCGTTTACTTTCTATTCTAATTGAATGTGAAATATTAATTTTTCAAATGGAAAATCCCGAATAAAAGACTAAATGCTATAATGTATTATAGTATGAGTTATTTTTATAACATTCTTATAGTAAGGACAAAATTATTTTACATTGCTAAGGATATTCTGTATTACTTCCATAACTCACAATCATATTTATTATGACTATAATTTGACCACTCCTGAATGAAATCAGACACCTCCTGCTGAGAATTCTCAGACTCAGTGGGACCTTAATGCTAATTTACCATAATTTGTACTTTTTATGATTTTCTGATATTCATATATTTCTTACTGTTAAATCTATAATATGTCTGCTTTCTCGAATGTATGAATTACAATTCAGTTTACATGCAGCTCCATCATGCTTGACGGGTGCGTTCACCAAACCCCATTATTGATGCCGAGCTCGATTTTTTATCCTATTAGAATTCGGTTTGAATATAAAAGGGGAATTAACGGTTTGAAGATGATAGTGTTTCTCTAACTACTTTTATGGGTAAAAGTTAAAGAATACCAAAGTTTTATGAACGTCGATTTTATAATTTTAATTGAAAAAGTCAATACATTAATATCTTTATACATTTAATATAAAATTAATTGAATTAGCTGTAACTTTGTGGAACTCCATGAAGGAGAGGAGGGAAAATAACTTAGTCTCATATAAGCAAATTTATTCGAAATTCAATCAAAACTTCTCCGGTATAAAATATATTGAATTATTATAGAATTACAATTGGTATTATCTGGCTTAGGAAGACCAGATATGTACGATAATGAACATATTTAAAAAATAAGTTAACCTGAGTTCCATTATGCTTGACGTGGGAGTTTAGTAATATGTTTATAATAAACATTGGGTTACCATAGCGTAAATGTATTAGGTAATAAACATGTACTAGTACCAGTTTGACATGTTTTGAATAGTATATCCAAATTAGAATAGAGCACGGTTTTACTTTCATCTTTTTTCTTTCTATCATTCTTGAGAGATTATTGAAAATATTATTTGTTTTCTGATCTATATTGATTGTTACCTTTCATATTCGGTCTTTTCCATCCTGTATCTACAATATCCAGATCATCTTCGGCGTTGTTCTCGTTGTTTAATTCTTCGCTGTTCTTCGCAATCATGTCCTCCTTTTCCTGTGCTTGTGGGCACCTGAAAATGATAATCAGATGTCTAAACCGCGCTCGGCAGAGGCCTTGAAATGCCGCCAAGGCAATCCTACGCTAAATAAAAGCCAAGAAACTATAACAAAAAACTTTTGTTTAGCTAGTTATTGCTCATCGCCGCCATTGTTTGGCGTTACCCAACTCCGGCATTTTCCACGGAAAGGCTTTAAAGAAACCGAAGTGATGTTCGCGCACCTTTGACGTGCTCGATTCGGAAGTAATTGGTTGCGGTGATTTCCGTTAATCCGCCATCCGTCATCGCTTCTTTTTCCTGAATGATACCGAGAAACGGAGGATGTTCTCGAAATAAGGCAGTGTTTGGAAATTAATTTTTTACTGCCCGCCACGTGTTTGCTGAAAACATTTCCCGCGCACGATCAACAAAGGCGAAACTGATAGCGGCGAGTGATGTAAGCTTTCTTTATTTATGCAAATAGTTCTTTTCGCAATTGTTTCTTCTCTTTTAATGAGGAGAGGGATGAGGGTGTTTGTAGACTCGATCGAGGCATGCAAAATGGCGGCGTTGTGTGATGGTAGAGATATACATCGCACCAAAGACGCTTTAAATAGAAAATATTTCGAAAATGAACTTGAAAACGGCGATGCTCGATGGATGCTGAAATGGATGTCAGTGCCAAGAGATAAGAGAGGCGTTTACGTCTCTTTTATCGGTTTACTCATAGTGTTGTTCTCCGCTTCATTTGCACTTCAAGGGTATCGTTATAAAACGCAAGTAAAGCTTAAACCGGCATTTGGGTCATAATGGAAAAAAGAACAGAGACATCCCTAAAATGGACCCCAGAAAAATGGAAATGTGTACCCATTTTTCTATTTTACTACAGCTGACCAAAATTTAATGGTTAGGATATTGTGTGTTAAGAATTGAAACACAGCTGAGTCTTATCTTTTGTTATGTTTATGTGAAAAAATTAAATATCTGAGGAAACGTTTGCCACACAGTTATTTTTAACATATCAATTCTGGAGTTATCTTCATTATATATGAGAAATCACTCGAAATTTCGAAATGCAGTTTCAAAAGAGCAACCGCTTCAATTAAGTATCGAGAAAGACCATTAATGAGCTCTTTAACTCTCTAATACCACAATTGATAACATTTAAGTTCGCCGACCGCAGGTTTGCAGGTCGCATCAATTGATTTACAGATAAAATTCACGGAGGAGGCCGTAACTTTGTGGAATTCTGAAATTATACCGAGTGTTAAATAAAACTGCGTTTTAAAAAACAATATAAGCAGCATACGCAGTTTTATTTAACACTCGGTATGATTTACAGATATTTTATATGGGAGGGCGATTTTAACATAAAAACGTAACAATTTAATGGGCAAATGTCAGCAGGACTTCGTGGAAAGTACCTTTTCGAGGCCCCGCCTAGAGATTATTCAAAATCGTCAGAGTCCTTATGTTGGCCCCCTTAGTGACGAGACTTGGGCCTTTCACTGGAAAGTCCGTCCCTTTTTATGCATCATTTTCCAAAACAATTCATATCTCTTGACAAAATGTGATTTTTGATATTTTCGAAATTAACGTAATCGAATCAGTCTCTCAAATGCTAATCAAATCACATATCCAAGAATCGCAGAGCCAGATTATGACGTAGCAGAATGCTATTCTCCTCGGAGTAATGTAGGTATATTCAGGATTATGTAACCGTTTGGGCTAACGCAACTCAATGTCAACGGTGACTGACACTATATCGCAATAAGACTTGAGAAAAGGAACGTTTTGGCACTGTTCTATAAAGTAGTTTCCTTTAATTTCTCCTTAATTTAAGCCTTAAATACTTCGTGGTAACTCATAGTGACATGATACCTACAGAATCAAGAGAAAGAGAGGATGTAAATCGTTCTTTATATTAGCAAAAAGAAATATGATAAATCCGATAGCTCTGGCAGTTCGTGTTTAACAAACTTAAGCGAAGGTAAAAATAATTTGCTATGTTATAAGTAATCTTAGGTAAAACTGCAAAATTACATAATTTCCGCCAATAATTAATAACCAAAAACCTTGTGCCTTTTTCATTCGTCGAAATATATTTTCTTAATATACTAAAAATAGGTCAAATTAAAAAAGAAAGGATTTTTAATTTTTAACTATTCCCAACTCTCTCCGTATCTATCTGATTGTGCGTAATTTTTCTTGTTTTATTACAAACTTCACGAGGAACTATCAGTTTTACAAACGAATAGTATCAATGAAAATGAGTTTTGACTGAAGGAATAAGTTCTTAAATAATCACTTTAACCCTTTCGCCCTCGCGGCTATTTCCGTTTTCACTCCCAGAAAGCTCACGACTGATTTTTTAAGATTTAAGTTATTTTTTAAATATTTTTTGCGAGTCTACCTCTTGACATAAGATGCTGAAATTTTGAATATGTATTCAAAACATATTGATATTTTAACAAAAATAAATTTAAAATTTAAAAAAGTGATATTTATGTTTTATAGAAAATGATTGAAGAAATTTTTTTCGGGTCATAAAATAATTTTAACTAAAAATTTTAATATCTAAGGGCTGATGAGCACCATTTCGAAAGAAATACTCCCATTACATTAGGTTAAATTAAATACGATTATGTTCAGTTTTACATTTTATGGTTAAATTCTTGAAGAGAAGGCAGATTTTTAAAGAGAAACCAGAAAGTTCTTGAGTATTGAATGTATGGAAGTGAAGCTGGTGCATAATGACCATTATGAAAGATGTTTAATCTTCTCTAGCGATATTTGGTGGAATCCCATATTATCGATGTACAAATACTGACATGTACTGCTGATGTAATTCTGATATCATCTGCTGTTCCACAGAATATATTTCTCTAGCGATCAGTGATTTTTAATTTCCATATATCTTTCGCAAACAATTAACAATAGGAGTTTAAACCACATACCATAATTACCCTCCACACACTTCAAATAGCAGAGTAAATAATGCAACGCCCTTTTTTGAGGAATTATGTTTTATCAAAAAGAGTGGGAAACCCCAGTTGAACATGATGCATTATTACTCTTACAGGTCCAAACCAAGAAATTAATGAGGAAAGTAAATATGCAATTAAATATGCAGAGATAAACCATCTTAGTCGCTGAAAGCAATAAGTTTTGAAATTGTCTTTATATAACATCATAACTTGGTTAGATGCTAAAATTACCGTTCTCCGTGTTTACGTCGTTACGCATGGGAATTCATTATCTTTACGGTATAATTCGTTTGTAATTCATTAAATTGATGGTAGAAAATTTAACTAGGAAATTTTTGTAATTTACAATGAATATCTTATTATCTTTTGATGATTGTGAGCATTTATTAGGAAGTTTTATTAGTTGGCGCCTTATAGCAAAATTTTCTGAAATTGCGAAGGCAAAATTTAACATTTTTTGTTCCTTTTTTACACTTTATTCAAATATTATCCCATAAATTAATTTCTGTAAAGAAACCGATTTCTGTGTGAAGATTTACTTTAAATATGTAAAACCTTTTTCTTGAATTACATTAAGGAAAGAGAAAATCAAAACGGAATTTATTTATTGCTATGTTTATGTAAACAAGTTCTATAAAAATCTTACCTCAAAGATTATAATACTTACATCTATTTTTGTATTTATTCGGTGTTATGGTATAATTTAACCAGTATTTTTAAGTAGGATTGAGGATGATGTAACAACGCCTCACCTCGAAATTCCACTCTAAAGATTGAGAGAGCAAGAGTACGAAAAGCTGTGTGAGGTTATTCGTTATTTATCAGTTCCAGAGAATGCCTCGAGATTCACATGTCATGATTTATGTAAAATTATTTGATATGTATATGTCAAACCCTTACTTGATGTGCATAATTTTATTTGACGTTGACGAGATAATTGATTTTACATTGATCTGAGTATGGTATAAGTGCAGGGTTAAAAAGCCGCACTCCATTGATATTCCTGAATTAATTATCAAATACTTTGATAACTTCCGTGTTTAAGATCATCAAAACAGTACTCTATTGATCTATTGAAATGTGATATGAAAATACTTAAGGATTGTCTTCCCCGGAACTTATAGCACACATTCCTTTCTGATCTTTCAGAGAGATCTCCGGAATATCAGACTAAAATCTGTTCTTAGAATAATACATTTCTTAACTTCAGATAATTACTGTATTTTAGATTATCTTCTTAGACAGTATCAAATAGGTTCTATAAGAACGTTTCAGATGTTACAGATATATTACTCCTTTTCATGTTAAGCTGCCACCAGACTTGCTTCAAACCGCTGCAGAAATTGGTAAATAAATAAATAAATAAAATTATTCCAAAGGTTGGCTCCAAATTAAACCTATACTAACCAATTTATTTGATTTTAACTTTACCAATGCTGTCCATGAGCAAACATCACAAACCTTTCTAGAAAATACAGATGTAGCATGTAATTTGAATTCCCCCTTAGCTATAAAGTTATTAAAACTCAGGTGTGCATGGAAGAAGACGAGATATATTCTGCCTTTTCCAATGCACCGGGGACGATTTATGTATAGCAATCATGAAATAAGTGCGGGCTTTCTGAGTTCTCCACCATTCATGGATCGATGCATAGAAATAATTGGATTGATCATCCTAGAGAGAAGTCTGAATTTTATATTTCGTTCTTCCATTTCACCCTTAAATTTCAACGCGACGTCGATCAACAGACCCCTGTCTCACTCTTAATAGTGATTCTTAGAAGTTCGGTTAATCCAGGAACTCGAGTCGTTTTCAACGGTACGGGCGGCCGACGAAAACGTCTTTAGGAGCGTTTTAAATATAGAGATCCTAGTAGAGATATAAATATATCTCTCATGAGAAAAACTTCTCAAATAATCGTTTAGATATGAGAAATTGAGATAATGAGAAATTTAATTGAATGAAGCTTTGAGGCAGAATAGATTGTGGCACTAGATCAAGGAGATTGAAATCTTAATTGAGGTTTTAAGTTTTAGTGAGAAAAACTTTTATAGTGAAAAAGCTCTTGATAGCTACATGTTTGATCCTAAATTACGGATAATTGTGAATGGAAAGAAAATGTCAGTACCTGTACTTAAAGAAGAAAGCTTTGTTGAAAGAGCTCTGGAATTGCGTCAATGCCGTTTACATAAGTAACATTACATTGCATACATAAGTACGTTTTTTAAGGAAATGCGGTCAGATTAAGAGGACTAGCACAATTAAGAAATACGCCACTTCATCTTTTGCGTCAATAATTTTCTTTAATATTTATTGGATAGCGTTCAATAAAGTTTTTGCTGATTTTGTGAAATAACGTCCCACATAATAAAGGTTGTTAAGATGTCCTTTAATATCAACACCATCGCCGGCTTTCGTATGAGCCAAAATAATGAAAAGATTAGATATCCTTATTGTGGAATTCCTCTTATAATCATGACAATTCTCGATATACCTTATTGTGGAAGCAAATTATTTAATAGCCGCGAAAAGCCAAGCTCAAAGGTAATAAAAAATTCGAAATGTAATTGGATATAATTTTCTCTTTCTACGGGTTTTTATCCCTGAAATAATGGAATTAATTATGCTTCGTTAAAGGAAAAATGTTAGCAGAAAAAGACCTAACGACGCAACTAATTAGGATCTAAACGCTTACCAATGGTGTCCTGCCTCCGAATGGTTTTTACCGACATTTGCACTAATGATCAAAGGGTCTTATAGACAAACTGAAATCATACCTAAGATTAGTTGAATCGCAGATGAGAATTGCGCCATTCTGCTTCCCGCACTAACCTATGAAAGAAACTCGGCCTCGCATACTTGCTGATAAAAAAGGCGATTTTCTCGCTTTCCTATTAAAGATACTTTCCTCCAGTAGGTACTCTAAGAACGTGTTAATGCTAATACGAGTATTCAATAGCCTTATTAAAGGATCGAGTCACGGTGGTTCATTAGTGCTTAAAGTGAACATTTTCCAGCCCATCGCCATCAAGATGCTAACATTGATAGGATAAGTAGAGGAAATAGACAATTGTAGGAATAGATGCTTTAAGTTTGAGTGACATAGGGAAGTTGATTGAGGAGATTGGGCTTGTCACAACTGTTGCCCACTCGACGGAAAATGTGACACTACTTAAATGACTGCTTTACAATTATAAGAGAAATGAATCTCGAATCGGATAAAATGTGCTGCTGATGATTGTATGCCACTACCACAAATGTACGCATTAATCGTCCGTATTTTCTCAGTAAATTCTTTACTTCATCTACGTTCAAAAAATCATTATTCCTATACTGATTCCATATCTGACTATAAAAATACCTTAAAGCGAATTATCTATGAGTAAAAGTAACACGACAGCATTTCTCTTCGTCCCCTGAAGATAGTGACGTAGTTGCTTAGGATCGGGGAGAAAAAGCCTTAAAAGCGTAGCCACGGAGAACATAACACCCGCTGGTTGAAAAACGATTGGTTTCCTTGCGAATTCCTTTTTTTGGAGCTTTTTTCTAAATTTTGATGTTTAAAGCAAAGATAAGCGAAGGAATCAAAGGTGGGAATCTGAAACTTATTTCTCTTGGGAAATTAGACTTGTTTGTCTTTCTTTTATTTTCAATGAGTGAAATCTGAATATCGTGTTATACGATCATCAACGAATAATTCCTAGGAAATGGAAATATTTTAAGATGTAAGAAATTCAAATTGCAAGCTAATGGGTATTATTTATTCCATTTTTATTGCGAAATTGAGGTCACGTTTTACGCGCGGATGCTCAAGCTGCGGCAGAATCGGATCACCGCAACTTTGATCCGGACAGTGAAGAATTTCTAGCATAAAAAAATATTATTCCCGGAATAGATAATTTATTTAATTTACATATTTATATACATGCTCAGCAAAAAATTTCGCCGTACATAATTTTTGAGGAATATTTTTCGGAGTTTTTTTTGAATTGATAAAAATCCACTTTTTTCGAATTATATGAACATGGTACATTTAAAACATACCCATGTTTAATTTTCCTAAATAATTGTATGTTATCTTACATTTTAAGTCATAAATTCAAATTAATTGAAAATTATATTTGATTTTGTATATTATAAGTAAAAAACCTCATGAAATATTTTTGATTACTTTATTTTTAGTCAAGTTAAAATATCATAAGATTCTGTAAATATTATTTTAAGATATAAAGATCAAAAAATTATGGAGAAGGTCTTAGATAACGAAGAAATCTAATATTTCAGCTTTTCTAATAACTATTACAACTTATGCTAGGCTTGTGCTTATAAATGGAGGGTGAGATGAGGGTTATCAAAGTATATTAGTGAAAATGCTTTCGCTTTATCTCAAACTCAATAAATCACGGCGGAATAAACATAAATAAGAACAATATCCGAATGTTTCTCCAGAATTAAAATTAATTAAAACTTGTAAAACTACGAAAACCCTTCTAACGGGTCTATCATTATTACAAATCAAATCCATATTATAATTTTGATGTCGGACTTTGATTTCCCTTTCAGGTAAACTCGTGAGTATTCAAAAGGAATCATTTCAAAAAATGAGAATATTAGCGAAAATAAGTAAAGGAAAGCCAGAAACTGCTTTCTTGGGCCACCGAATTGCCGAAAAAAATATCATTAAATGCTTATAGAGAAATGCTGCGCAGTCAGTTCTTACGAGAATGAGCAAAATATGCGGAAAATAATGGGAAAAATGTATCTATTCTCTTCCTTATTCGTGATCCTCCATTCTCCTCTACTTTCTTCTTTCTCCTTTTTTTATCGTCTATATATTTCCAAGGACTCGCGAGGCGTTGCACAACCATTTGCTTTTCTCGTCACTAATTAATCTCTGCCCTTCATCAGCAATCGACTGCATGAAAATTATTTCCTCATAGTTTGCATGCACACTGCACATTTATGGCGCAAATATTCTCACATTTATGATCGAATAGATGAAAAAGTACTGAAATTTCCCTAAATAAAGTACAGATTTATATATCCGTAGCATTTTGCGCGCCAGACGTTCAATTTTCCGCTTTGCTCTTTGTCCTTCTTATCTCTAAGAGGCGGTGTCAGTTTTTTCAAAATACTGCTACTTAGTATCCGTTTAATTTAATGCGAGATCATGTAAATCTTCCGTTTTTGCATTCTGTCTTTCATTAACTTTATATTGTCATAAATTACATCACTTTCATTCAGATGGCAGCAAGTAGTCCCGGGTTCGATTCCCTGTGGTAGCCTACATGTTCGAAATTACCTCATTTTTTACCATTGCTAATACTATAGCGATATCCTGCATTTTCTTTATCCATCAAGTTCTGTTTCGGAAGAGCTTACTTTCTCTAGTCCACCTTACGCGTTTCATCCCTCAGCCAACACTCTTATTTTCCTCATTAGTATACTTAGCTTCTCTTAAACGCATGAATTTTGTCTCTAATTTTTCGGAATGTTCCCGATATTTGTTTTCTACGCATTCTACGATCTCGTGCAATTAATGTATGTACACCAGGGTCATTCATGTCACAATCAAATGAAATTTTGGCCCTAGATTTCTCTTTCTCGTGTAAGCGATGATTTTCATTTTTTTATCCCTATCTCAGATCTCTCTATGACATCATTAGTTTTCTAATTAAGTTACCATTAAATCTGTTTAAATTACCTCCGGTTTTACTGCATGAGATGGTAACGTGTGGGAGTCATTAGGTGGTAATTAATAATGCTGCACATACCTACCGCATGGCGTTTTGAGGTGAAGATGGAAAAGGATCCACGGAGGTGTGAATATCGGGGATGAGGGTGAGAGATAAGAGAAGGTCAGATGGAGAGAGATAGAAGGAAAAGGGGTGGGGAGAAAGTTGTAATGAAAAGGGCTCAAGAAATAGAAATCTCAGGAAATAGCTTTGATGGAATTTTTTATTCACCAAAGTTCAATCTATCTGTAGACTAGAAGAGAATGAAAGAAGGGAAGGATATTTGGGTATAAAATTAAGATTTTAAAGCAAATATACCGCATGCAGATATTTTACATATTGTAGTAAAAAAAGGGACTAGCAATCTCACATGGCCATTCATAAAGGAAGAATTTTTTACATACTCGTACATAAGCAGTTTATAGGACAGCTACGAAGCGGAAACCAATATAATACTAACATTTATATTTTTAACGCTTAACAGCGTTGCCAGAAGGCCAAATTGCAACTTATTTACAAATGTATAATAAATAAATAAAAATTGAATAAAAAAATAAATAATTTTAAAATTATTACATCTAAAAACATTTGTTTTGATAGAATACCTTTATAGGGGAAAGATTTTACAAAGGGACAGACGCTTTCATTGTATTATTGAATCTAAAGGGGAAGTGATGACATTTTCCACTTCCTTGAGGTTTCTTTGGAAAGAAATTTGCTTGTGTACCAACGAAGAGTTATAATTAAACAGCAAATGGCTCTCTTAAGATTAAATTATGTTATTTTAATTTACTTCCATAAGAAGAAACTCTGTTTGGTACAAAATACTGCACAATGTTTCGTTTGTCGAGGAACAGTGTCTATTGTCACTTTCACATTAGTACGTGACTCATTTAATGGGGTCTTTAACGCTAAAAGAAAAGCGCAAGGAACTTCCATTTATTCCGCAACGTAGCGAAATACTAAATTAAAGCCCGCCTTTGAGATTTGCGGTATTATTTAAAAAACGTATAGTATATCATTTCTAAGAAAATTGCACTAAAAGAAGCACTAAATTGCACATCCATGTTATCTTAATAATTAAAAGCTTTTCCCAACGCATGGTGCATTTAAATATTTTAAATCAGACAAGGTCCCGTTACTTTTACAGATATTATTTTTAATTTTCTTTTAGCGGAAAGATCTTTAAAATTAATCACCTGCCATATGTTTAGGTATTAATTACCTCTGCATTGAAGAGGAGGTATTAATTGTATCATGCTTATCGTAACATTTTTCGATGTATCAAGGTGAGCGCGTTGCTATATCGCGCTAAGTATCAATGAGCAATGAAATAACGTTTAAGGAAACATTACTGAGTCAGAATGCAAACCTAATATTAATGACGAAGAAAAATCTCTTAATGAAAGGAAAAGTGCTTCTTTGCGTTTTTTCTTTTTCCGCTATAATTTCGCTAAAAAATGGCGACTCTGCTGTATGTGGAAATTGAATAAACAAATAAAGGGAGATGAATGTTTAGCAAATTCTGTTCATATAGGACTCTACATGAAGCAAATTTAAATACAATAAAATGTGTATTCATGTATTGATGTAAAATAGTCTCTTTGCCTATAATAAAATATTTAATCATAAAACAATAGGTATTTCCATTTAATCTACGGAAACTTTTTATTCGATATTTGAGAAAATGTGTCAGGGTGGTTTAGTTGAAACATTAGCTGTAAGGAAAGAAATAACACGGTTTAAAAAGGCTGGTTAATCTGGATCCTAGAAGGCCGGTTAATTCGTTTCCTTCTCTCGTTTCCAGTTTAGGTATCAGAGGGTGAGGTGCAAACCGCTGTCGAAACGGTTCTTGGAATGTTTTATACCTCTAATTGAAGTACAGGGTATTGATAATAACAATAATAATAAAACGTCTTTACTTAAGGGCGATATTTAGACTTATTAGTCTCTTCTTGCATCTAACTCTTAATCATTACAGATAGAAATGAAGAGGTATTAGGAGTTGAAATAAAGAAAATAGAAAGAAGAATGAATGAACTATTATGCTGGTTTAAAAAGAACCCAAGTCTACACTTAGGAAAATACTGAAACCAGTAATTAATTACTTGGGATACGGCTAAATAAGGTGCGCTTCGATAGATCGATTCCCTGTTGTTGATCCTCCTTTTGTTAATGGATGCGTATTAGAGTACATGAGGGCTTCAGGTAAATCGAGCCACCAAAACCTTTATATTTCCCGTTTCACGTTCTCATTCCCGTCCTTGGAGAGTGAGCATTAGCAGGTCCGATCGTAATTATTTTCTTCTCATAGTCATTGCCCTGTCCCTTTAAGAGATTATGTTACGAGTGATCGGTAGAATAGCCAAGTGCTGGAGAGAGCGTAGAGTTGCGGGGATTCTGAGGGAAACACCGACGAAGGCCAATGGCGGGTGCGGAAGGCCGCATGTCGCAAGTTAAGGTGAGCAGCGGTATGTCAAGCACCACAAAGTGTCGTCAGAGATCACGAAGTGAGTAAAGGTGAGAAGGTGGAGGACGGAGAGATGGTCCGAGACGTGACGGGAATCCACTCACGCGTGCGCTATAAATTCCACTCTTTTCGAGGAGCGCCCGTTCGCGGAAAAGGATGCATTAACTTTGCTCAGCCTAATTAATGGTATTCTACCGCCCTTTCTTTTCAATTCGTGCGTAATAAGATTTAGCACCTCAAATGCATTTACACGCTCTTCTTTTGCTTGAGATGACTCAGGTAAACACGCTTCGAGTAATTATTCCAATAATGGGTGGTGAGGAAATGTCTCATCGTGATATCAGTTCGAGGAATGCCTACGCTAAAGCAGACTGCTGATATCATTATATAGTAAGGTGAGTATGTGGACGTAAACAAAAGATAAAAGCGGAGCTCTTTTTCCATAAGAAATTAGGAAATATATCTTTGCATGCACATAGAAATTGACCACAGTTTTCTGGTAAATAAATCAATTTCTAGTCCTCTTTTCATTTAGTTCTGATATTCGATATTACAATGAACAAGGAGCTCAGAAGAAGCATCTTGATAGTTAAGTCATTTCTCACAGGTGGGTTATAATATTGGTCGCACCTTCAGAAATAAAACGACCACTGAATATTCAAAACGTCGAATACAGTTGGAGAGACAATTTTCAAAGCGATGATCATCAGTATATTCCGTCTCAATTCACTATTTCTCAATCTGAGTTTAAACACCCCCTCCCCAAAGCCAAAATGGGTTTTAAAAATCGTGGTTACTGGAGATAAATTGTGATTGTTAAAAAATTTACAGTTAAATACGCCATTGGTGACTCTCAGTTCATAAATGCAAATATAAATCGGATTACATATAGAGCAGAAGTTTGTCTGTCCCAGGAATTTAGAAAATGTTGTGTTTACGCAATGGATCAGAATCCCAATAGATCCAAATCCTGACTAGGCCCCTGTAAAAAGAGATTCTTCCTGATGTGACAATAATTATAAAATCATCGAAAAGATGAACACATGGATCTTCAGAAATATCGTATTAGCATCAACTCGTGGTAATCAGTACCTCAAGTCTCAATAGAGAGGAAGGAGAAATGAGTCTGCTCAATTAGGAACGTCAGTGAGAGAAGAACAAGGAAAGATATGAATTATAACGCAAATATATAAAAATACATTGAAATATAATAAATATATATTCTATAAAATAAATATATATAAAGGCTTTCCCTCGCCTTTCAGGTTAATATACGACCGTGCGAAAGATAATTAAGATACAGGAAATATTCATCAACTCTTTGGGTAGTTCAGTACATTAATAAATAATGCCGCACAAGAGATTGGAATACCAAAGTTCACACAATTAGGGCCACGTATTTAAAAGATTTGAAGTTTGAGTACACTTTCACACAAGTTTAATCTTTGTTGGTATTAAACTCAGGAAGGTTTTGGTATTGCATCTCTTAACTAGGTTAATTAGGAGGGTTGGCCAAAAAGTAATGCCCCAGATTTTTTTCTGAAAAACTATTCATTATAGAAAAATGAAAATTACACATAAGAAAAAATGATGTTTTTTCAGCTCAATATATTTTTCTACATTTATGACATGTAATGAATATGAACCGACATTGTTTGGTGGAACGCCATTAATAAATGAAATCAAACGGACTTCGTATTTATATATAAATTGTGTGGAAAATACGAAGTCCGTTTGATTTCTTTTACTACATAATCTCTTTCAAGTTTAATTGCCTTCCTCCAGCGATTCACTATGACATGTATGCCCTGTCGGTACCAGTCCTCGCTCTGGTTATGGAGCCAGGTTTTCAGACCGCCTTCTGATTCACTCACTTTCTATACCCAGCAACCAACTGTACACCTATCGACTGCAGATGTTCTATATACTTTGCACTAACGTTTGTAAATACTCCCTACCGTTCATTTCCTTACGTACAGAAATTCAATAACAAGACGTTGTCGGTAACGTGTTTATAGACTCTATTTTGAAAGCCTCCTACAGCTATGAAATCTGCAGGAGAAAACTGAAACTATATACATAGACGCGGGAAACGTCAAAAAATTCGAACCCACGATTTCGAATGACTAGCATTGGTGTTGGCTGGAAACAAATATGTGGGACATCACTTTTTGAGCAACCCTCGGAGTAACATACGAGAGTCAAAGCGGGAAAAACAGTATTTGGGTGGTCATTGCAAAATGGAGGTAATAGGACTTGTATTGAAGAAATGATATGAATGCCTTCTTTTCTTTGATACTTGGATTGCATGAAATATTAGAGAGTTAAAAAATTAAATCTTCTTTTCATGAAATTTAATGACGATATAATCGTGATATAGATTTTCATTTACTTATCATTCAGAGGATTTTGATATCTATTTGGACGGAAGATACGTAACCAATTGAAACACTATTAAGTAAGTCAAAAATGGAAGTCTTATTTAGAAGATTTACGAAACCGAGGCAAAAATTCTTAACTTTACTTTTGTATCCCATCCTTTATGCGACTTTTTGCTTTCCCTTGGAAGTCCCCTTGGCTGTGTTAGTCCCCGAGCTTATGAGATATTCTGCCTATCCGAGTCAACGGTTACAGTCCTTATAAATAGTAAATATTCAACGAATGAGTCAATAGTAAATATTCCGATACGTGAATTCAATGAAGTTTTCTTTAAAAGGAAAAGGGGAAATCCTAACCTTAAAACAGCTGTTTTATAATTCAGCGTAAGGAAAAATGAGCTATTTCCTAGGGGAGAGGTAAAATGAAAAACGCTGAGCGAAGGTCCTTGTGGTCTCCCTTCCATTAGGTTTTATGTTTTCTGGTTCGTAACAGCTTGCAAATTGGATTTTAAAACCTTAGTCAATGAAATTATACTAATACTATTTTATGATAATGAATATTATGTAAGAACATCAGCATAATTTCAAGGATGTAATTCACGTAGCGGTTGAAATGAAAGCTATCGGAGAAACAGCTTTAGTGTCAATGGAATACAAATTGTTAGAAAGAAGCCTTGATCTGGAGAGCGCCATAATATACCTTGGATGGAGAAGTGAAGATGTAAACAGATAGTGCTATATGGGTGTGGCGTCGAATGGAGGAGGTTATCGTGTTAATGCGTAATCTGTTAAGGAAGTAATAAATAAGGGGACGGAAAAGAACAAAGTAAATTATAACAGCAGTTATCACGTTGCTCTACAAAATCAACAGAATAGCCAATCTCTTATAATCAATTATAATATATTGTCTAATTTAATCTCAAATGAAATCAGAATGATATCAGACTTCCTGGAATGGCATTATTATGCTAGCGTCTAAAGTCTCCTAAAATAAACGTGTGGAAATTATTAAATTGTGTTCTCTCTTCAGTTTAATCCCGAATATTTAACCAAGGACTATGACTGGACATAATAAAATAATTATTGGTAAGGAATAACTAATATATATTAATATCAAATAATGCAGAATGAATATGCAAGAGAATTTTTTATTGATTACGGGTACTAAATTCGGTGTCAGGGTATATCTAAGGTTCTTATGTTCCATCTATATCATATGAAATCAACCGATACTTGCTGAAGGATTGATGCCTATATTTTTAACATAGTCGATACAGTTATACGGGAAAACGTTAAGATACCCTTAGTAGTAAGTTATATTGCTTTTTTCGGTAGACCCATCACGGCCTGGTCAAGTTAACAACCGTGACACTTTCTCAAACGATGATGAAAACTTCAAATGTTCATGGAAAAATTTCATTGCAAAAGAAATGAATGCATTTGAATCTGAAAATTTCGTTTAGGAGAGAATCGGTAAAGCTCTCGATAAAATTTTCTTTCGAAGAAGAAATGATTTTGCGAAGTTCCACAGGAATAAAGGGAAAGTAAACGCAAAGTTTCACAGGAAAATTTCTTTCGATATCAGACTCAAATAAAACGATGCGTTTGTTGTTAATATCTCAGAGAGAAAAACGAAGCGAAATCGTTTAATTTTCAGGGTGTCATTTGATTGAATGAATCATGATCAAATCATGATTATGATTATTATAAATCATGGTTATTTGTGAGAAGTAACGAGGAATGGTAATGAAGAGCAGTCACAGTAAATGAAAATTATAACTGCAGTACAGCAGAAATATAACAACTGTTAACAGAAATTGTTACCGCACTTGTTTGTGGTGTGTTCTTTAACACCTTCTATCGTATGCTGACATTCGTAATGATTCTTTATCTTATCTACTGTTTATTTAGTTTAGTACTTATAATTTGTTCCTCCAAATTCCGGATTTCCAACACTTCAATAAATAAAAACGAGGAAAGCGAAATTGTTAAATGCGCAGTATTAGTAGAATAAATTTCGAAATCTTCAATGACAGATTTCGTACTATTTTTACTAAGCCGCAATTCCTGACAAAATGTACCTTGAGGTGCATGAAAATGCAATTTATTCAGTTTCCTTTCAACTCACTTTTTCTTTGATCTGATTTCGAAAATCCGCCGCAGCGACGCGTCACAGCCCAGAAAAAACATTTCCAAATACATTCCCCCCAAAATTTTTCATATCCGACGAAATCGTTCGGACAAAAGATCTGAGCTGTGTATGCATCGATAAAATATTGTTATGGACCAGTGAAGCGGAAACCACAACTCGAGTGACCTTTCAGAAATATCGAGGATTTTGACAAAACACATTCAACTTTACTTGACCCTGTTTATTATCTACCGAATTCTTTACCGGAATTCAACGAAGGAAAGGAATTTTTTTACACTTTAAACGCAATAAATATTAGATAGTGTCGCATCCAGCGTTGCAGTATTTTTGCTTTTCAGTAACAATAATAGAAATCCACATTTATTTTGGTCAATTTCTTGGATCTAAAAATGAGAATAAAAACTAAGGCCTGTTTCCTTGTATATATTATGCCAATTATCGGTTTTTACAATGCAGCAATATTTTAATCCTGAAACGTAATAATTACTTAGGAATATATATGTTGTGTAATAAAATAGGTAGATTATTTATCGACCGCCTTTAAAGAAGTTTCAGATAAGCATAAGACATAGTCTTGCGTTTTTTTATGGATAATCTTCTTTGTCGAAGCTCAGATTGGGTTGATACAAAGATAATTACATATAAATGGACTCATAAAATGTTCAACAATTGGTAAGTGATTACGTCTGGATTTCATGTGAGCTAGTTGCTTTTGGAATAGCAACAAGCTATGTAACTATGTAACCTTATATGTGTATTCTGAATTGCATTTCCTGAAGTGAGGTGAAGTTCGGGGAAGAATTTGTCTTTGAAAGATGTCTGAAATCATATAGTTATTCTGAGCTATTGATGGAGGATGTTAAAGAAATTATTAACGGATTCATTACAAGGGTTTTTTGTGTGATGTTTATATACGCTGATACATTTATAAAGTTGAATTTCACTCGGCTCTTACTCGAATGAAACTATAGGATTCTTTAAAAAAGTTTCAATTTAGAGAAATACAATTTTTTATTATTAAAATGTTTGATTTGTTTTTTTTGCTCGAGGGATTACTTGAACTAATCTCTTGTAATTGTTTAAGCGCTGATTTATTACTGTATCATCGGAATAATTGGTGATATCACCTCAGGCTGAAATCGTAGACATTCTTTAATGCTACCTCACGAATCACTGACATCAAATTATCACTGCTACTTCATAGGATCTTCTCTCAGAAAATCAGGCGAATCGTTGAATTAAAAATCATCATCGTCATTCAGATACTTATTTTCAAAAACGATGAAAAAATTTGGAACCAGAAAGACATTTCTTCGTGGCGAACAACCTGCAGAAATTCTTCTACGATGCAGGCACTCGGGAGAGGGAACCGAATCGGGGGACGAAGCAAGAGCATTGCACAGACTTGATTTCCTAGGCCCAGCCCAGCTTAGACCGTACAATAAAAAATAACGTCCGTATAATAAATAATAACCGTATAATAAACAATAATATAATATTAAAAATATTCAATAGATATATAAATATAACAATTTATACCTAACCCTGCCCGTACACATTAGAATAAATATATACCCGGCCAACCCCGTGAGAACTCCAATTTAAATATCCCCTGCATGAACATTTCTTATTACATCTTATTTACGAATTTTCTTCCATTCTTTATTGGTAAACGATTTAGAAATAACTTTTAAGATTTTTTCTTTTTGAACACAGAAACACAAGCAGCTACAAATTATCCATCGCTAAATACCGACAACACATAATGACATCGTGAATAACATTTTCAAAAACATATACATTTCAAGCTGCAATTATGAAAATTTAGTATATCGATCGATGGAGATGTGAGACTCTTAGTATCAAACTTTTTACTGTTTATAAAGAAACGATTGCATATTTGATTCCGAAATATTCTCATTTCATGTCGATTTGAATAAATGTATAAAAATTTTAATTACAAAATAGATTACGTTAATAATTTTTTAAAACCACGCATAAAGATGTGTGAGCTAAACTGAGTGCGCATGTGGTCATTAATAAACCATAAAATAGACTGGTTATCAGAGGCAAAGTTTTCATTCCTTAAATATACATTCGCGTAAATCGAGACACGGTTCAATGCTCTAGCAGAAAAGTCGGTGTCCCGTAAACAGTTTACGACTCAAGAAGATTTCTACTCAACTCAGGAACCGTTTCGTAGTAATGGTGTCGAAATGTTGAGTTGAGAAATATTTTTGCACCACGCGATCTGTGCAGGGTATTGCGGAAAGTGATTCAAATTTATATAGTAATTTTCCGAAAAAAACTTTCGTTGCATCCTAAAAACATCTCTGATATTATAGAGAACAGAAATTGTGGTCTTTTTAAGTGCCAGTTGGTAGTAATTATACCTTTCTTTACTTAATTCCGCTTTTGTTTATTTTATGCCTTCCATCTCTAATACCTATGAACTCTGAAAAAACTACAAAAACATTTCTCCCTGAATTATATTTGCCAATTTCGGTTAAAGTTCTCTGCTCTCTTTCGGTTACTTTAACAAGTAGACTTACTAAAGGGAAGAAAAGTGCAGACCAAACTGCAAGAT
Source organism: Ladona fulva (assembly GCA_000376725.2). Taxonomy (NCBI): domain Eukaryota; kingdom Metazoa; phylum Arthropoda; class Insecta; order Odonata; family Libellulidae; genus Ladona; species Ladona fulva. Next base: position 733,713 of record KZ308616.1, read on the forward strand.
TAGTACTTAAGAAATAAAAAGGCAATTGAAGTATTTTGAGGGTAGAATACTTGGATATTCAACGAAAGCCACTCCGAGGTTCAGATGTTTCCAAATAATCCGAGTCCATCAAGAGCAATCTGCCAGAGATTTAGCAATGAAAACGAATATGAAGATTAAAAAAAAGTCGATCATGATTAATGGTTAGGGGTGACCTTAGATTCCAAACAGTAAAGTTTGTGATTTGAAACAAAATTAATGGCATCATTGAACACTGGAGTAGTCATTTATTTCAGAAAAAATTATCATACAAATCTCTATTTAAATCGCTTTTAAAATTTCCATAATCAGGTAAAGTAGATAACTGATATTTTTTTACCCGAGAGAATAGAAAATGGACTCCAACATAGAAAAAAATTTGCAGATGTAATGGTAGCCATTTTTTCGTATTTATTGACTAGATGTAATCAGGTTAAAAGGTTTATTGTATTGAATAAATTATTTCCTATTGACAAATTAATCGATCCTCTGTAGCGGCTTTGAATATTAAAATATTTAATTCGAATATATCGGTGTTATTAAGTTGGTTTTTTATTGATTGAATTAAAAAGCAACATAATGTGTTTTCGATCGCCATCTGTTGAGGTGCGAGAATGCCCAGAAATTATCTGAGGATCGTTGACGAATGCCTGGAAAGAAAAGAAAACATTTCCTAGCGATTTCAGAGAAGAATCGTCCATGGAGCGGGGATCTAGGAAATCCTTGAACGTGATATATTACTGCCTTGTCTATGATGCAGTGTGTCAGCGGAGGCCGGGGAATCCCGTGGAGGCCGCGAGAGTGCGGTGTTGAAAAGGGGAATAACGCGGACTGAAATAGGAGAGGTGCGAATGAAAGAAGCTGATAAAGGACGGCAAAGAGAAAGTCTCAGGGTAAGGAGTGCGAAGCTGAAGGATCTTTCCACGTGCAAATACTGCGACTGATAGTCCAAGAAGAGGGATTAATAATTAGAACTGTTTCCGGGATCAACGATCAAGGGCTCTTTGCTAAGTAGTTATTATTCAGAGCACTACTTTTTTCGTTCTTCATGCTCTCGGTTTGTTTACACGCACGCGATGTCTTCTTAGGCGCCAAATGTTTACGAAATCCGTCGGTCAATCCTTTTTAGCGTTTATATATTTCCGAGCAACCTTTAATTTTTCGTCTTCGTACCTGTCAGTTAAGAATAAGGTAGTCATTACACGTGAGCGTGTGCGGGTTGAATTCCTGTAAATCCGTTATTCACTCGCTGATCCGTGTTACCGGCAGCCACGTGAATTCTGGTCGTACCTTTATATATTACTTTGGGGGACGTAACCCTCTTCACTCCATTTTTATATATATATAAATCTATGGTTCTTAATCTTTTCAGCTGCTGGCTTCCTTTCGACGCTCAAAATGCATTTTTCCACTCTTTTGCGAAAATATCTAGCTTTTGCTCACAATTAGAAATAAAAATCGGACTCACAGAAAGCCAAGTGGGGAGCATTCCCGCGTTTGGTGAAAGCTGTCCCGGATTCGATTCCCGGTGGGGCCCATATTTGCGAGGTGCTGTCGAAGCACTTCCAGCAATAATACTACAAATAATGAAAATTGGGTCCCCTGTTCCGTGAAAATTATAATCCTCTTTGTTTAGCCCTTTCTTCAGTCAAAACGAAAATGGCAGCAGATACACTCCTCTCGGAATAATTTAACTTTTATGATCATAATTGTAATGTATTTTTTGGCAGCATGCCAAAAAATACACGTTAACGTCTGTTAATATAATAAAACTCCAAAATCAGGCATATACTCCTTAGTTTCCGCATATAAATAATTAACGATTCAATATAATTCAATGCTTTTTTTCTAAACACTTCGCACCCCCTAATTCAGCTTCCCATGTCCCCAAGGTTTGTAGAGCCCCGATTCACTCCTTGGTTCAAAGAGAGACAATCAGTCACTATAGGAAGAAGAAGCAACCGTGATCGCATGCTGTAATACTTCCGATGAGAAATCTAGAAGATAGTTAATCTCAATGATTATTTCGGCGACATAATCTAAGGATCCCAAAGAGACAATTGACTTTTTTAGAATTATCTATAATCCTAGGCTATCGGTAGATAATGGTAAAATCTCTCGTTAAAACTGATCACACTCAAGCCAAAAGTTTAATAAGGTGTGTAATTCACTGGAGAGTCCGAGATATTGTTGAAATCTATCAAAGGCAGGAGTTAAGAGAAAAATTTTCAGCCCACATAAAAAGCATAAAAGATTCCCAGAGTATATGCACCGGTTCTTTCTGTCTGGTACTATGATCGTCTCTTGTAGCAACTCTTGTAGTCTCGATGCAACCGCATTAGAACGAATTCTACCTGAAGTTATACATTCAGATACTCTGTGATATTAAATATATGCGTAAATACGAGAAGAATACTGCTTTTATAGGTAGCAAACTCTGATTTCTGAGAAAAGGAAAGCACACTGGTGTCTAATTTGCGACTATTGATGAGATTTCAATGCCATGTTCAGGCGGTGAGAGTTAAACTTCCTCAGGGCTCGTTCTGAAAACAGCCGCCTTCGTGGGCGATTATTTCCAAGGAGATATTATTGTGAGATGGAAAGGACGTAAAGGTGACAAGCAAGGCTGAATCATAGCGCACCCTTATGATAATTAGTAAAAGCAAGCAAGTAAATACTGTAAAATTTCATATGCTGAAGTTATCTTCATTTTAATCGTGGCTCAGTAGTAAGAGACTCTTGTATCTAGCTTGAAACTTCATTTGACATTCTTTAAAGTATTATTGGGAATATGTTTATGTCCTCTCAAAGTTTTTCCGTTTACAACGTTCTTAAATTATTGCGAAACATACTCTGATCTTGAATCTATTTTTTCCGCGTGAGAAATATTCTTAAAAGACAGTCAAAATTAAGGGAATTTATACCAATTAAGTATGGAATTATGTTAAAAATGTAATTACTGTCGATAATTTGTACAGAACGTCTTTCAATATATGTTAGTTGTAAGTTGAATTTATTTGAGTAATTTTTTATATCAATGACTCAGAGGTTAGGTGTAAGAGAGGCCCATTGGGCCTAACCTCGCCGTAAGGGTGAAATAAATAAATAAATATTTTTTAGTATCTTGTTTGATGGTAACATGTATAGAGAAATAAAGAAAGAGGAGCAATTAGTTAAGTCAAAGCTTAGTTTGCTAATTCAGTATTCTTTTTACTGTAAAAATTTCACCATAGGGTAAAATTTCAAATTATCTTTATCTTACAACATATTAATCTGGAATGTTTATTATAAGATCAGATAGATCTAGACAGATCTATATAAAAAATATATACGAGGGTTAGGCAGAAAGTATACCCCATATTTTTTCTCCAGCCAAAACCAATGATAGTATTTCGAAATTGTAGGTATGTACCGCAATAATTAAAGAACGTTGTAAATGGAAAAACTCTGAGAGGACATAAACATATTCCCGATAATACTTTAAAGAATATCAAATGAAGTTTCAAGCTAGATACAAGAGTCTCTTACTACTGAGCCACGATTAAAATGAAGATAACTTCAGCATATGAAATGTACATACATACGATTTTTTTGACTTTTCCAGCTTTCATGTGAATAGTTTCAGTTTTCTCCTGCAGATTTTATATTTTAAGGAAACTTTTAAAATGGAGTCTGTCCGTGATAAACGTTACAGAAAACGTCCTGTGATTGAATTTCTGTGCGTAGAGAAAGGAAGAGTACGGAATGTTTACAAACGTTTGTGCCAAGTCTATGGAACATCTGCAGTCAATAGGAATACAGTTGGTTGCTAAGGAATGTTAGTGAATCAGAAGAAAATTGAGAATTAAATCCTGGGTTCGTAACCAGAGCGAGGACTGGTACCGACAGGGCATACATGCCCTAGTGAATCGCTGGAGGAAGGCAGTAGAACTTGAAGGAGATTATATGGAAAAATAGATTGAGCAGATAAAACATTATTCCTTCCTATGTGTAAATTTCGTTTTTGTGGAATAAATAGTTTTCCTCGTACATTGGCCGATTCGACAATGAGCGCAAAATCAGAGAAGTAAAAGCGAGGACGATTTGAGACTCATTCTTTCCGCCATAGCCACAAATTTGCTATTTGTGGCTATGGCGAAGGATAGAGAAGATAAGATGGACAGACAAGATTGGAAATGAAGAGGTACTGAGGAGGGTTGGAGAAGAACGAGACATCATGAAAAGAATGAGGAAAAGGAGAGCAAGCTGGGTAGGCCACATACGTATGATGATAATANTTCCATATTTGTTGGGTGCAAATTTTTCCATACTACAGCACAATTTTCAAGACTTACCAAAACATTCATTAGTCGAGCCCGAAAAAGTAGCTAGAACATCTTTTTTCTCGTTAAGAGTTAGTCATTCCTCATTCGCCATCAGTTAGTTGTTCGTATCCTGTAATTAATCGCTACTCTTCCTAGCTTTCCCTCACTAAATATTCGCACTTGTTCTGTGCGCGTCTCATCATATTTTTATGCTTAGCTGCGTATCACGTCTAGCCCATTTCACCTTCTCCCCTCTCGCTGTTCTCTCTAGTTTTACATTTACCCTTTAAAGTGCAAGTAATCGCAACGTTCCTAAAGATCCAGGAACTTTTGACAGCTAAGAACATCAAGATGGAGTCAAGGAAAAGATTTGCGAAGTGCTTTATATGGAGCGTTATATTATATGGATCTGAAACATGGTCGTTGAGAAAGAAGGAAGAGAAATACTTAGAGAGTTTTGAGATGTGGCTATGGCGAAGGATAGAGAAGATAAGATGGACAGACAAGATTGGAAATGAAGAGGTACTGAGGAGGGTTGGAGAAGAACGAGACATCATGAAAAGAATGAGGAAAAGGAGAGCAAGCTGGGTAGGCCACATACGTATGATGATAATAATAATAATGAAATAATAGAATCTACTGATTTGGTCTCGAATTTGCGGTAGTTCTTCATTATAAAGAATAATGAAAAGAACACTTCTACCGTTACCACAATAATTTTACTATACGACCATGGTCATCAGGCCCGATAACAACCATAGTCGTATAATAAAATTATTGTGGTAACGGTAGAAGTGTTTTTTTCATTATTCTTTATAATGAAGAACTACCGCAAATTCGAGACCAAATCAGTAGATTCTATTAGGTTTATATAAAAAAATTACAGCAAATAATTGGGCAATACATTAAACAGGACAAACAGTTATGCACATGGACTCTTTTGGATAATTTTGCGGACCGTTGCGTTATTTTGCGTTTTGAAACCGCTGCCTTAACTGATTATATTTGTTTCACCCTATGAATCCATTTGCGTTCCCTTTTTTTCCACTTCCATCATTATTAGTTGCTCAAATTTCTTTGTTTTGCTGGGTGAGGTTCTTCTTGAACATGACTCACCCTTATTCTCCTCTTAATCGGACAAAAATGAGAGAAGCGCCCTTCATACAAGAGTTCCGCATCTGTTTTTGTACTTATGTCTTCACGTACCTGTAGGCATGTACAAGTAACATGTAGGAGTATGTGTACATGTAACTTGTAGACAGTAATCTCCAAAGCTGTGAATTCACTTTTATATGTATGCAATCCTAAATAATGGTGTCTCTTATGGGTGGAGTAAGCAGATCTGAACATATTGAGAGATTGATCGCTTTATTTCCTGGATTATTCCCTCTATATCTAATAATATTTTAACTTTTACTGCATAATTTCAGTGCTGAAATTTTCAGTGAAATTTTCGAATACTGAGATGTCATCTTTGAAGGACTGGGAGTCAGTTGTTGAGTAATACTTGCCAAATTGCGATCTTAGTCGTGCATAATATGGTTTAAATAGAACAAAAGCCTTAAAATAAAATGGTTTGGTAGGTACTATAAAAAAAGCATGCACGCGATTAGCGGGCCGAAATAATAAAGATTTAAATAGGTTTGCAAAGAAATAGATGTTCTAACAATATATTATTATTTCAGCAACATATGTGAAACCAATACTTCTGTGCTATTATGTGATAACCTAACAAATAAGGCGTATGAAGAATATATTAGGTGACTTTTACATGTATGGCCATTAATCAGAACATGTTTAATATTTTAAAACTCGTTAATTTAGAGGCGAAATATGTTTTGAGCACAAATTTTCTCCATACTGTGGAAGGAATCATGAAAATTTCAGTTATCCTCTGGGTATGCCGGAAGCACAGTGGCTAACATGCTCGACTTTCAAGTAATCCTGGCTTTGTTTTAAAAATAGCAAGCGTGGAAAAAGGAACGTTAGATGTACTTCTCAAGGATAAATCAGCTCCTAAGAACAGCAATAAGAGAACCTTTTGGATTTGCATTAAAAATTACTTTGCAATTTTACGATGGATGTATTAGAGAATGTGTACTGATTTACTGTTACCAGGAGATCTTATGCGGGAAAATATTTCTAAATCAGAAGTGTAGAAGAAAATGAAATAATAGCTAACACTGGAGTGATTAGAATACTACCATTTTCATAGATATATACCTTATGTTTACCAATAAGGCTTTCTTCCAGTATCAGCTGCAAATCTAGCTATTTTTAAAATTTTCCTCGGAGTTAGTCTTTTGAAGATTTTTTTTCCAATCCTGTTATTTTCGCAATCTTAATGTGGTTATAAGAATTGGCCTAATCCATCAAATACAGTACATGTATATTTAAACGCAATACCGTTGGATATTTTTATGTTTTATTTTAAATTTTATTAAGCAAAGATTTTCTTTTGTTTATTTTGATTTTCCTAAGAAAACACTAACAGGCCCAAGAAATGTAGACGGCTTAGGAAAGGGAATAATTTTTTGGAGAAACTCAGAATGAAGCAATTCATTAGGTATCATACAAACTACATATTTTTCGGTCGGCCCGCGAAAAATAAAAGTAATGATATTAGAAGCAAAATCTTACAGGAAATTCTTTTCTAGATTTCATGCGTAGTATAAAAGTCTTCAATTTGAATCACAAAATATTCCCTCAAAATATTTATGGAACAAGTTTGTTGACTCCGAAGTTGAAATATGCCTGAACATACATGTATTGTTAAGGTATACGTGCTAATAATATAAACAAGCATTTGAAGGACGTCTGTGGAATTTTATCAGCTTAATGTCTTTGCGCACTCAAGATGGGCTTGATCCATAAAGCTTTATTACATTCTCTTGACGTAAGCTCTATTCAGGTGTGAAAGGTCTCCAAGCTTTTTATTCTTTATAAAATCAGTTATGCGTCTGTTATTCGAATTTTTCTTCATCGTGTCCACCCTACGTCTATAGAGTATAACGTAGAGTGCATTTATTATTCAACAGAGTACCATAACATTTATGAGAACTCAAGTAACGAATCAAGAGAGTTGTTTTCGGGGGATCTTATGGATATCGTCACATAGGTCATAAAAACTTGAATCTACTACGCAATCACCTTTCTCGATCTATGTTTCCTTTGGTGCCAACTGAGTTTTTGCTCACCCCTACACTCGAAGGTAAAGCGGAATGTATTTATTATGATGCATATTTCTGTGTGAGCAACTATAGGTAATTTTATTGAAGCATTTCTGATGACACAATATTTTACTATTCATAAAAAGTATGCCATTATGGAAAAAATATCAAAAGGCATCGATTAACCAACCACAAACAAAAGGTTAGAAGTTCAGAAGGAAATACTTCAAAGCACTGGTAATTTAATCTTATGAAACCAACATGTTTAATAATCACATATTAGAAAAAAGACAGCTTTTTATTCCTACCAAGAAATAAAAATTACGTAAGTTGTACGAATACATTGTTTGAAGTGTTTTCTAAGTAATGAATAACAATTGACGAGAAGAGAACTGCACTACTACAGTGCAGAGGGGATTGGGGGTTCAAACCCCCCAACGATCCCTCACCACCAAAAGTGGTGTCACAGAGATCTCTCCAAGACTACTCTCAATAGCCCATCAAATACTGCATCGTCTCTCTGGTTAATTCGATTTGCTTACTAGTATTAGCTACGACAGCGAGATGGTTCTGTTTCGCGATACCTTCATTTTCTTCTCACGAAATTAGTAATCACAACAAGAGAGTCTAAGGAAACCTCTTAGAAATAAGCGAGGAGGGGAGGAGAGATGACGGCTATACAAATTACGCAAACATTTTTTGACTATCAAACGAGGCAGAGAAATGACCACAGTGGGTTGGAATGCATCTAGGCACGGGAAAATTCTACCTTATAAGCGGTTCCCACAGCGTCTTAAGCGGTATTCTTACAATGTGTTCGTGCAAATAAACTGGGACCAAGAGAGCTGGGTTTACCGGTATAAAACGCGTAATAGTACCAGATTAACAGCGGGTATTATCAAGCGTTTTAGACCGTTTTACTGCAATTAAGTTCTAAAAAAAATGAAATAACCAATCATAGGATGGAAGATCTTGGAATTTTTTCTCAGAGAACAGATCGGTTCTAATGCTGTGAGTTGTAATTTGACCAAAATAGCTATAACTTGTCTCGGGATGAATGTATTATTTGGAGATACCGTTCTATATACATAAAAATTAATAGGAGAATCCGATATTATTACCAAGACCCAGAGAGCCGCATCTTGGAGATTCTTTTAACCTAATTCCATTCTAAAATTGCAGTATTCCAGTTCTTTAGCTTTGTCATATATTAAGCTACCCTTCATCAAACTCCCAAGGGAATAACTTCAAGGAACTGTTTAATTTTCGTCTTTACATTAATAAAAATCGCATAATCGGACAAAGAACATTATAACTGTAAATATTTACAGTTTTGTTTTCTTTACCTTCTAAATATACAGTTTTATTAATGAGTATTAAATTATTTAAGAAAGATATCACAATCTAGTTCCCCAATTTGGGAAAGAATAATTGTTTTGCTACATAACCGTGTAAATCTCCTCGTTCTTTATCCAATTAATGTTTTCGAAGGGAATTTCTAAAATCTTTTGTAAGATGAAGCATGCGTGATTATTCTTGCCCCTGTAAGGTATATATATATATATATTTTCGTTCCCTCAACTGTCTCGAACCCCCGCCTCCTCCCATAGATATAACCTGTATGAGCTACTGATGAGATCTTAAAATAATTGGTGCAAAAATTACAATATTGCTGTATAAAATGGACAAAATAGTGGTCCTCAACGACCTCCATAATGTTGTTCATTTGGTCTCGGTTTGGACAAGTTAGATTGATTATAAATTTTTCTATCCTTTTAAAGTTCACAAGAACTAGTATTCACAAGTACTTAATTTTTAGTGATAAGATTAAAATTGTCAGCCTCATGATATGAACTAAGTATAATTACCGTCACATCAGAAAAAAGTATGTTTGAGGGGAACCATGGTATACCCATGGTAAACCTGCCTCACGCCAGAGGCGGCCAGCGTGGCTAATAAATATCAGTCTTCGTTTGAATTACTTTAAGGGTAGAAATTTGCCTTCTTTTGGATTGTAGGCAATTTTGCATTTGATACACGGCTCTGAACTCATTGTGACGACACAATGAATGATTAACTCTGAGTACATTGTGATTCTCATCTTATAATATGATATGGTTCTAAATATCCTACTGATGCTAATTGATTTCGGGAATATTTCATCAAGGCAGCTTCCTTTTATATCTAATATTTCATCGTATTATTCAGTTTGCTGATTTCTCGCTACCAAAAGTGTATTTCAGATGAGCATTGAACTTCAGTCATCTCTTGGATGTCTCATATATTCCTCTCGCCAAATCTCTGTCCATTTACCATTTGTCTTTCATTGATATCTTTACAAACATACGAAAAGTGTATTATCATGCTAACACCAATACTTAGGAACCCAGTCTGTCATAAGGATGATTCAATTCAAATTTAATCAGTTGTCTTGCTTTTTTACGATTCATTCTGATAACGTATTTTGTTGAGATCCTTCTTAGATGGAACTAAGATATACTCTAGACACATAATTCTTAGCGTTAAATTCCTTTAAACATTGAGGTGTATGAAAAATAACTTAATTCGATTCTTTTGTATCCCAGCTGAAATTTATTTATTTTATTTATTTAAATTTAAGCTGCAATTTGGCCTTCTGACCAGGTGGCAGCGTTGGAGGTGGAACATTACATGAAAAAAATAGGATTGCCTGGCATTCGCCCTAGGACGGGAGGAAAAACCCTCCAAAAACCTCCCGTTCCAAAAACCTCCGCGACTCATCAGAGAAAGGAGGAAGCAGGAACTCTCATATCTCTTAAGAAGAAAAGAAATCAGCTATCATCTTTTTTTTTCATTATCGACGACCGAAATCTGTCCATCATCAATGTCGTGCGAGAAAGTCGAACGCAAGCGATTTTGAAATACGCCCTCAGATTATTATGACGTTAAGCATACACGTCACTCATATCCATGCCGAAGATTAGATACGTCATTTTCCGCGAGATTCCGCAGTGGGAGTGATCAATTTCTGCCGGCGATTAATTGGCGGTGTAAAAAAATCAATCGCGTTCTCTTCTTGGAGAGAGAGGCAACACCCATTGACGTCAGATTGCAACGGTTTCGAGAAAACAATGGTAAAAGTGCAAGTGGGGAGGAACGTGTCGCAAATGGGAAAGAAGAAAAAGAGTCGCCCTTCGGCCTGTTAATTGAGAGGGCCCTCGTTGAAGGAGATTGAAGAGAGTGTTTTAATAGTGAGGAAATCGAGGTGAAAGATAAGATGGAGAGGAAACCTTGGCAATGGTGGCGTACTTATAAGAAGCTGCTGTCAGCGCTTTTAAGCCTTCCCCTCGTTGAAATCCCCTTTTATTCCTTCCACTATTCCACCTTCAGGATCATATTTTTTGCATAAATTCTTAAATATGATATCATAATAGCTGCATAAGTTTTTTCAAATGAACCAATGTGGTATCAATTGAGGATTTATTAAGTTGCGAATTCGCCGTGTCGAGTCGCGTTAATATGGCAAAATACCCTTGGTCATCTTGCGATGATCGAATGATACGAGAAGACCGTTTTATATGCTGTTCGTTTGTCATATTTGATGATGTAGTTCAAAATTTGGCTAATCTCAGCGGTCGCACGGAAAATGCTTTCTCTCCAATATAGCTCTATGTGCTTTGTGAAATGAAAATAAACAGGGATGCATGTATAAACGTACATACCTTTTGAATATAGAATTTCAAATTATAAAGCTTGGATCTGAACTTAGCTGCTGATCCTAAATTCGACATAACCTTAGTTCCGATTAGGAAATATTTAGGGTAATGAAATGGGTGTCGTATAGTAATTTTCTACGGTTATACACCTTCGCAACGATTCCGCATATCCGGAATACGAAATATGCTGTCTTCATAATAGAAAATGCGGCACCATGTGAGCATTTCTTCATTTCTGAAGAAATAAACCACTGTTGTGTAACACTTTCTTCTTGATCTATTTAATTTATCCTAAGGAAATACGAATACATTAAAAAATCTGACAAGACCGGGCTCAAACCCGGAATCTTCCACATTCCGGGTGATCCGGGGATAATTTGTCCAATTACGTTGTATTCTAGCTCGATAGCTTAATTGGACGAAACACCCGCTTGGAAACAGGAAGATTCGAGTCCCGTTTGCATGTCCATTTATTTTTCATTTGCATTTTTCCTAGATGTACGCCTTTACGTGCAAAGTCACCTTTATCCTTTTCTTTGAATTTAATTAATTTCTATAATAATTACAATTTATCTTCATCAGTTAACGATTGGCAAAGTTGCATTTGCATCATGAAGAATGGAATACGTTAAGATTAACGATTGAAGTTTGTTGTATTCATAAAGGTGATTCGTGTGTAGTTTTCTTATTCCTCATTTACCTCATTTGAATCGGATATTGCTTCATGATTTCTTTACTTTTAGGAAAAGAAATATAGATCTCCATTGATATCTATTGATATGGGGAGTAATATTTTTTATGGAGAGGAATGCATCGTTCATTCAAATATTCAATTCATCGAATTCATCGTTCATTCAAACGTAATGCATAATTTTAGTTTTTATATTAATAATAATTGATAATTGCGTAGAATAATTGAACGGCATTATATTTCTCTCGCGTGTTATTACTTGATCCGTATGGCAGATAGGTAAATGGAAAGTAAATAATCATTTTCTTGTCAATTACAAAATATAACTTATAAAATGACAATTCTAAATTATACCAAATATACCACCTAAAAATTTAACGAGTGATTATGTTAGAGAGATAAATGAATACTGGTTTTAAACTTTAACAATAATTGTTTTCAAATGATTGGCTACTTTTGATAGCTGAGGTAAGACTTAGCAGAGCTCTCTAAGATACTGGTAGCCAACGCAAATGGAAATTTACGAAATAAAGCGCTCACCTAACATCCGTAAGTTAAGTTACTGGATTAACAACTAGATTATTTCAACCATGAAAAGCGGACAACTGAAACTCTTGACTCATCCGATGCTTTCTCTTTTCATTAATAGTACAGTACATACATTAATACATACTAATTATTAATACTAATTAATAGTTAGAACATAGGTAAGACTATTGCAAGTAATACGTGGCTAATTGACAACATTCAGAAGCAGTTGTTCCTTTCTTTGATAATACAACAAGTGAAAAAGGAAAGGGATATGGAGGGTATTGCTAGAAAAGTAGAGGGACTAGGAATATTACCGAGGAGGAACGAACATATAGAAAGTTTGATAGGATCGGGACTCAAACCCGGGTCCTTTGCTTTCTGGCCGTCTTCTCTAGCGATTGAGCTACCTTTTCCAGAACTATTACAATTTTCCTACAAAGTCTCCTAAACGATACAAATAAATTTTCTGGCAAGATACCTCAACGACTAGAGAATACACCTGGGAATCGGAGGATCCGGGTTCGAGTCCCGTCGAATCATGCTTTTTTCATGTCCGTTTCTCTTCGGAAAATCAAAAAGGAACATAAATGAGTGTTCTCCATGTCTTAAAATGTACATATTTCGATTCGTATCAATAAGACTAAATATTTACCGGATGTTTTCACGAACAGAAATCATAGTTCAGAGAGAGTTGAAGGCTCTGAATTGGAAATTGTCCTCCTGCAACGGTAAACAGAAACACAGTGGAAACATGGTCGAATTTGTATTCGCGGCCATCGCATTCAGTCTCCGGTGACGGTAGGAGTGCATCTGACCTCTCACCTATGAACAAGCACGTGATTTACCGGGAAAGCCAAGGTCGGACAGACACAGGGAATCTGCTCTCAGGACGCAGGAATTTGATATGTTTTTGCGGAAAAATCGTTTGCTTACTTCATGTCAGCCAGTGAAGCAATGCTTTATTCAGTCAGCTCTCTATTAAATGAGAAGTAATAACTGAGGGAATTGCGAGCGATTTAATTCGCAATTCAAAGCGTTGACGGGCGTGTAATGGGCGCTATAAATTTTAATGGGAAAGCGAAACCAAAGGGCAAAGTAAATAAACAAACTACCGCCGTCTAACTTATGTCCTGACCGACACTATGACATCGTTTCAATGTAATCAGTACCAACTGCTTACATTGAAATTATATTAAGATATAGTCAATCTATTGAATGAATAGTGTTAATAGTAATATGAAGAAGCGGGTTATTTTTGTAATAAGATGTGTTAATTTTATCTGAATTGCAGGCGATGAAGTGAAAACACTATATTGGAAAGGTATCCTAATGCCATGTAACAAAAACTTTGCGAAATATCGTCGATTGTTTTGATTTTAAGGAAAAATCATACCATTGATTTAGAGAAATAACACGAGGAACGTCTTGAGAATAAACAAGGTTTCAGATGTGGAAATAGATTGAGAAAATTCACGGAAACTTATGAAGAGAGAGGGAACGACAGATGAGGAGTAAATAGCTTTAGTTGAGTTAAAGTAGATTCAAGGGTGATTAGGAATTCAAAACGTAGATTTATAGGCGGAAGTTAGAAAATTATGTTCATTTGAGGGCGATTAAGTAGTCATATAGCAGATTTATGTTTAGGAGTAAACGTGTGAGAGGAAAGAATATGGTTGGGCAATTCCGTAAATCTGAAGAGGAATTGGATATGAAGTGTGCGAAAAGGAAGGGAGCCTTGAAAAGAGCGAAATTAAGAAAGAATATGGAGGGAGTGAAATTTTTGAAAGTAGCTAAGGGGGCAAAATAGAACTGAATGTTATTAAAGGAAACATTTATTCAGTGTGTAATTTTTTCATCATGATTCTATTATATATCGATCTTATTAATTGGAGCGAGATCAAATTTTCAGATTAATATATAGTTTACTACTACTACTAATTATATACAGCCAATCATTATTATTATTTCTCTACCAAATATAGTATGAAATGTTACTCGCGTCACCATTTTTCATGTCCCATAAGCAGTCGGCGCATCCCCTTTTATAATTTTCAGTTAAGGGAATTAAAACATTATGTTAAATGCTGTGGCTGTGCACATTAATGTTAACAAAGCTATCCTCATCAACTACTTACAGCGAAAAGGAAGTTGTCAAGGGTGTAGCGAAGTAGGTAGTCGTTTAGAAAAGGCTGGAAGATGGGAAACTTTACCATCTTCTATATCTATATATATAAAGCAGAAATTCTGTGGGTTTGTGTGTTTGTTTGTTTTTCCGCGATTGGAGTCCACACCGTTTGTCCGATTTGCATCAAACTTTGCGTAGGTGTTTTCCGTGAGCCGGAAGGAAGAACTGTCAACTTTTTATTCGCAAAATTTGCTGGGATCGAACCAAGATCGTTCAGATAGATTTCCATAAGAAATTCACGTAAAGTTCGATTATAGCAGTTGCAGACTTTATTGCTTTTGCAAAATTAAATTAGAAGGAATAGTCGCATAAGATCGAGATAAGTACCAAAAACGGGAAATTGAATACAGATTCTTATTAGTATTGTCGTAGAATAAAGCTTTCGTTTCGAAATTGCGAGAATTTAGATAAAATATGCGAATATTTTGTGTAATTTCGTGGTTGTAAACAACTCGTCCCCCTGACGACCAATGCGATTGTTGATTCTGAGTTTATTCATTTTCCCATAAGAATGCATGTGTATTTAGGCCCATTTAGAAGCAGATGACGATATGAAGAGGATGGAAATGTTCAGAGATTTTCATTATATTAGTCACGGACCATTTGTAGTAATGAATTACAGGGGCAACAAACATGCGTAGCACCGTAATAAATCAGTGGAGATGGAGGAGTAACTTTTAATTTATCAGTTCGGACTCTTGACAATTTTACGATTAAATCTACCAGAACCGGAAGTTGAAAATCTTGCATACTTACACATTACCTTAAAACATATTAATAATAAGAGGGAAATTCCATCATGATTCACATTCTTACTGTTGATTGTAGATTTCGGCCTCGAACTTTGATTAGAAAATTTTTTTTCAATAACCTGTCCCATTGTTCTAAACTAAGATGCAAGATGTTATTTTCTCTAATGACAAATTGGTATACTATATTTAATCCGACATCTATTTTTTCCGTTGAGAATCAACGGGCACTTCAGCTAGTACATATATAAAGCAGAAATTCCGTGGGTTTGTGTGTTTGTTTGTCTAAGATTGGAGTCCACACCGTTTGTCCGATTTGCGACAAACTTTGCATACGTGTTCTCTGAGATCCGGAAGGAAGTACTGTCCACTTTTTATTCGATAACTTTGCTGGGATCGAACCAAGATCGTTCAGATAGATTTCCATAAGAAATACACGTAAAGTTCGATTTTATCGGTTATAGACTTTATTTCTTTTGCAAAATTAAATTAGAAGGAAAACTCGTAACTAATCGCTTTTGATAGCGCGCCCTGGTAACCATAATGTCGGAGCTGCATTGTTTCGCAAGGAAACATAATAACATCTTCAGGAAAGACTCATTTTCGGGAGAGTAGTGTAGGTGCAGGGAAACGTGGTTAACGTCTTGGAAGAGACTTTGGTAAGTGGATAGTCACGATGTGAATGCATTCTTTGGCGTCGGTCCAAAACAGTGGCAGTCGCGTCGCAGTCATAATCTCATCTGCGATATAATTGAGCTCGCAAACGTTCGATTCTCATCTCTAACCCCTTCTTTTTGCGCTCCTTAGTGTTTCACGCTTGGAAAACAAACGGATCGGTGCCTTTGGCCTGGTGTGTACTATACCACCGCCTACACTGTAAACGTTTACCGAACAACTTCCAATGTCGTTCGTGACTTTACGTATTCTGAAGTTCGGCTATTTTAAATATCTGTTTCTGGTATAATTAACACAATATTACTACCAGTTTACTTTTAATTTTAACGTTCTATTTCCAGAAACATGTACTCTGGCCTTCTTGATTCCTGCATTATTACTATTGAATCGTTGATTTACGTTATCATACGAAATCTGTAGAAAATGGATTGGCTACGTGAAATTCTTCACGAAATGATGTAGTCAAATAAAATATAATAGTAATAACAATAATAAAAATAATAATAAAACATCACTGCATAGTTTCCAACAGATAAGAAAAATACGCAACACTTTCCTTCTNCATCGCAGAGATAGCCGCTCGAACGATCGCGGCCCGCGCCGTGAACGGCGTTACCCCAGAAAGAAAAATTGTTTATCTTAAGTTAGTTATAAACTTATGACATTTCAATTTGCAAATAAAATAATTTCACTATTCTCTGAGAAACTTTTCCGCTGGAAATTTTTTCCAAAGCAAATAAGACGGAAGATAGCCAGCATGCCCTTTCTTCAATGCATTTTACCAAATATTCTCGACTTCCCCTATGATTTCTATTAAATACTTGCCCCATAAACGTTTGTCTGCAAAATAAATAACGCTATCAGAAAGAAAATAATTTGAGGCAGAGTTGGATGTTAAAAATTCTGTGTTCCTTAAATTAGAGAACTTAAGGCACGCTTTCAAACAGAAGAGGAAAAAAATCCAGAATTTCTTTGGGGCCAATGCATTTTAAATGGTGTCTTCATTATGGTAAATCGAGTATTTATAGCAAATCCTCATCTAAATCTTACTCTCTTTCGAACTTCTACATGGTCCTTGGAAATCGGACTGATTTTAGTTGATGTTTCTTAATTTGAAAATTTTCTATCGTTGATGCGTTACTAAAGTAGATTTCATTAAATTGCTTGTTAGTGATCGATTAATGTAAATAGTAACACTAAACAAAAATGCGTTCAGGATGTGGGATGGAGTTGAATATTATTTACAAACAAATTATTTTACTATTTTAGTGAATTTATAATATAAAAAATAAATAAGCTGACATGAATTATAGAACTCAATATCAGCTCTCACCAAATAACTTCGAAATTCTCCAGGGAACAAATTGTTATTTAATCTCGAAAGCTATGATATCGACATGAATTCTAGGCTCAACTTTCACTCAGTTACGCGTTCCATAGTCTCTCACGCTACCATTTATTTGCTTATGGTATAAAATGAAAAAACAATTTTATCAATTTCAGCAAACGGAAGTGGAAACATTCTGCAGAAGAGTAAATTATCGAACTTCGCCCTTCACAGTTTGCGCGCGTCTTTCTGAGCCCTTCGCTTAAAATATATCCGCTGCTTTTCCTCGAAGCTAATAATTCATTAAGTAAAGCACTAAGTAATGTTTTAATTGTGAAGTTAGTGTTTGTCTTTTCTAAAGACAATTTCTTAGTATGACTAATCCAAAGGCAATTTAATTCAAATCAATTTAATATCCGAATCACTGTGCATACGCGTGAATTTTTAGAGAATAATACGTAGCATGGGAAATGGACGTTTTTACGGCAGATAGGCATCTCAATTTTTATTGATTTAATAGCTATGTTTACGCAATAGAATATTGTCAAGTTGATATTTTTTGCGTGTGAAATGTTTTAAGTTCACTCTATGAATACTTTGTATAATCTATGAATCACTCTATGAATCTTTGTATAAAAGTGGTGTTTCTGACACTTTATTCGCCTTGAAATTACATAGGCAAATCCTGGGGAATAAAGGAGCTGATCATCATCATCATCTTCCTTTCCAGGTTTAGACATCTTCGCTTCACCGCCGTAATCTCGGCCTCCCTATACTTCTTTTTCCCGAGAGACTTGTATTCCAAAACCTTTCTAAAGGCATGCGTTCAACATGATCTCTCCATCTTTTTTTATAGTTTAACTCCGTCACTGGCTGCACTCCTAACTCCAATCTCATGTCCACATTTCTCGTGTGGTCCACACGTGTGCAGCCCTTCATTTATTTTACAGATTTATTAGCTGATAAAAGGAGCTGATTTAGTGGTAAACGTTTTGAGGAATCATTTGACAGCGAACAGTGAAATAATGGATACACTTATAGTCGTTTCCGAATTTGTTTCACAGAGGCATTCCTAATAGCAAAAAGGGGGGATCGCTTTAAAACTCACAATTGACTTGGTAATCCTCGAAAGTATTCTTGAAGAATGCAATATGAATTCACAAAAATGTCTAAAAGTTAACATTTTAAAAGCTGAAATAGACAGCTATTCCACCAAATAGTGTCGAAACTCCTCCTCTAAACCTCACGTGGGAAAACCTTAGTCAACAACACTTTTTGTTTTGAATGTTATTTACTTCGTGGGTTTTTCTCTGTAAACCTTCAGTTGAGGAGTTTTTTTCCCACAACCCAAATCTTTTTATTTGTATTTATCTCTTACTTTGTGTTCTTTACTTTTTTACTTTCTTTATTTTATTTTTTTTAATGTTTGTATTAATTTAGGTTTAGCATTATATAATATTAGGACTTTTAGATTTGTATTAATTTACCATA
>KZ308617.1:0-193223 GCA_000376725.2 Ladona fulva
ACTCATCTTCAGGTGTCATCATCATCCTGAAGATGAGTTAAACTCGAAACCGGTCGTGCCTATTTAAATAAAAAAGTTTGTGGACGTAGACAGATTGTTTCTTTTTCCTATTTATTATGGAGAAGTTCCACCAAATATCGCCAGAAAGCATCAACTATATGAAAGCTATTTGGATAAGGATGATGCTCAATAATATTATTCATAGGGGTCTCTCCTTATAAAATACTGAAAAAAAGATTTATTTCATAATGTTGAAATGAATATGGTTATTGAGTTACATTTTCAAGACATTTTACGACTTAAAACGTCCTGATTCGGTGATGAAAGCAAGACTAAACTTCCTTCTTTCTCACCTACCCTGATAAAGCTTATTCCCTCTTCAGAGATTTTAGTTGATAATGATGTGCTGGTTAAACTTCAAAACGGCCTGTACTTTACAGACATACATAATCGTGATGGTATCGATTTGGGTTGATGGCTGAAAAGATGGCGATATTGAAATTGCAAATAAATTATTTTTCGAGCATTTGATTAGTTATCGATCAAACCGGTCCGGCACTCCTGGCTGAAATTAAGCCCGTATATCGGAAATTGAGAGGAAGAAACCATTTTTTCCTCAACGTATTCAACAGAATAGAGATGCCCAGGCTCTCAGATAACCAAGTACGTAGCGCGCTCGCCTTTGTGGAGCCCCTTTCCCGGGTTCGATTCCCGGTGGGAGTCCATATTTGTGAAATTAATTCAGCTTTCAGAGCACTTGTAACAATGGTAATTGTAATTACAATAGTAATAAATTGTATCACTCACCCAGAGGATGGCTGCAGCGTTAGCGGCCGAAACATCGGTATTGTACCAGTATTGTATTGTAGAGTATCTCTTGTTGTGATTGATTTACTTAGATCGCCTTAATTTGGAATGACGTGATGATTTATAATCATACTTTCGATTTTTATTTAGCATATTTATTTAATCCAAAAAACGTTTTGACCGATATATTTGCACAAAGCAGTGAGTAGAATTGTGTAAATATGAAGTATGAAGAAGTATCTAGCTAATCAACAGCAATCATCCCGCTGCCCTAAAAATATACCAATGAACCGAGGACATATTTGCTTTCTAATAAGTCAATTTAAATCTAGAGGAAGGAAAAATAATCGAACGAACTTATATAATGTAGCTAAAGCACTGAAATTTGACAAAATAGCAAACAAAGCTAGTAAAAGTAGGGAATTAAATTAGTAAAGGTAAGTAATTTATGTTGCATATCGTCATACTTTTTTTTACTTTTTAAACTAAAACCCAGGTCTTGTTTGACACAGCCTTACCGATCGTAAATCAGTGTTGTTCACACCATTTAAATGAGCTTCATTTGAGGGAGCACTGTTTATACCTCACACGAAATGAATCATTTACTATTTACAACAGTTAAATTGAAGATCTCCCTAGCTCCATAATTTTATTACAATAAAATTTAAAATATATTTTTATAAAATTGATGTTGTTCATAAACACAGCAGCTTAAATAATCTGCGGTCCCCTATGTCCTGAAGAACCCAACGCGACCTTCTGAAGGGACAATCTTGGACATTCTCCACCTGCTTCATCAGCAGAGCAAATTGTACCCCTGAAATTCCTACTACCAGAGGTACAAGTTACCTGTCTCGCCAAAGGAGAGAGGAGTCTAGCTAAAGAAGAACCGCAGTAGCCTGCGAAATACGATAAAAAGTGTGTTGTGATGTTCTGCCGATATAAAGTACAAGCCGCAAACATCTGAGTTGTATATTTTCCTCCGTAAATCGATTTATCTCATTGAACGGATATCGTTCGTGAATACGTGTTTAGGAAGTAAACACCACGCATTTTTTCTCCGTGATTCGAGACAAGGATGCATAAAATTTCAATGCTGTCAATGAGTGTCTATAAAATATGAGAAGGAAACGATAAGGTCGCGAAAATGAGAGATTTAATTAGTTTTGTTCGAAGTATCGTAGACTAACAAAATGATAGGCATACCTTCCAAGGAAAGATGGAACTGAAAATAATTTGACGGAGCAGAGACTGTTCTGCCCCCTAGGCTTTCTTTTGCTCATTTTTCCTTGGAAACTTTCCTATGAGCACATCTTTAAGTGCAAAGTCACATTTCACCTCATGATAGGCATAACTCGCTAGTAGCTCCGATGTAGTGGATTCAATTCACCCTTAATACAGGATACGATTCCCTTCGGAAGTGCTTACGCCGTGCTTGAAACACAGATCACTAACGCAGGACATATTGCCTAGGTATAGGTCATTTTATTCTCTTAAGAAGGAGGAGAGGTTTATGACTATTGCATTATAAATAACCTAGAGGTTTATGCCTTTTCTATTATAAATGACCTGATAAAGACTGTAAAGAAGTTAATCGTATTTCGAGTCTTTTAAAGTAGATGAAGGGAGAAATGCTAATTTTCAGTAGAACGTAAATCGTTCGTAAATACAGCTCATCTTCCTTTTTATGTTTTTCACGAGTTTTAAAAAGTCTTCTACAAATAAAGGTATAAAGGTTTTATCTCATTCCAGGCTTTACCATGATCTTGAAAAACGCCACAAGTATTTAAACTCTATACCAAAGTATTCTCAAGGATATATGACGCAAAGTAGTAATTCAGTAGCAGTATACCAGAAGTAGAGCAGTTGATATTCAAAGTTCAATCGTGGGACTCAACTGCAAAAGAGAAAGACAAGAAAGGCGGTCAATTTGTAACCAGAGATTTTAAGTTTATTAAGTATATTAAGTTATCTTAATAATGTGGACTGGAAGGCCTACCACGACAGCAGGAGAGACCCTTGAGTGCCAATTGGCTGAAAGACGAGTTGTGCTATCACGTGACCGCTTCATAGATATCAGTTGTTAATATCTATTTGATATTAGACATACACATAGAAAAAGACTGAATAATATCGTGAAAAGAAGACGCAAACTTATCGGTCATATTCTGCGCCATGAAGGAATTCTGAAAACTACGCTGAAAGGCTGCAGTGAGGGAAGAAGAAGCAAAGGAAGACCAAGATTGCAATTTATACAGCAGACGTCCATTACAAGTCCTATGCAGAAATGAAGCGAAAGGTCTTTAAGGTCTTTATTAAGGCGAGATTGTGACTAAAAAGTCTCTTCTTCCATCTAACCTTTCGTCACGGTTATTATTAAAATATGAAGATTTTTTTTTTTTTAAAGAAGGCACAACAGCGATTCATGAGTAGAGCAGCTGCAAACCAATCCATGTATGATAATTACACATCCACATAGCAGATAAAACAAAAATATTTCTGAGTGTGCATCACGATAATTAATTTAAGAGAACATCCAAAAGAAAATTATCTGATGCTCTGAATTGCATTAAATGGGTAACTGTTTGCATTTAAATTACGGGTTTCTAGGATTCAATTCAAAGTTCTATGGATATAATATACATAGCTGAGATTATATGTAGAATATGGCACACTTAAATACCAGCTTAAATGGTTACATCTTATTTACATTAATGGGAATAATACAGTTAAACGAGCTTCAACAGCTGAGGTCATTTCGCACATACCAGCTTCCAGTGGGAATCGAATCCTACTTGAGAATATTTTATATGGTAATGAATAGTGGGTAGCGTCTCCACTGAAAGCATTTCCGGGTTCGATTCTCGATGGAGGTCCACATGCGAAATTACATCAATTGTCGAAGCACTTTTAAAATTACCACTACCAATATTTTATATAGTAATATGGACCGAAGTCGGTAGTACTTCCCAATGTTATTGTTTTGCTTTGTCCCTAACAAAACGACATAACTGTTAAGCTGAGATATTGAATTATACAGCCATTATATACGTATGAATTACGACCACTACATGCAACCATGTTCCAAGCGTGATAGTGTTTCAGAAACATAACCGAATTCATGAAATTCTGAAGAATTCCTTTCAGTGTAAATAACAGAACGATTCTTCGGAAATAGTCACGCCCTCCCGCTGGTCAATCGAGGAAGGATCAAAGCAGATTTATGGCTATTGAGTGGTGTGCGCTACCGCAGCCGTGACTTGCAATAAGGGAGTGCGTGAAGAGGCCGATTGATTTTAGACATTTGCTGAGAGACTGATGAAACCCCAAGAGACTTCCGATCCGTGTTTTAGCCGCGCGTGCGCCGTGGAACGCGCTGATACGCCGTTAACTATACCATCAAATCCAATCGCAGATGCTGTTGAAGTGAAATGCAAGCACAGCGAGGAACATCTGCAGGAGGCGATGCAGCGTGTTTCTGCGATATATATCGTTTTGAAAATTTAACCTAACTCCTAAAGAAATTATTGACATTTAAGCTCTATTTTTATCATTGTGGGAAACCTGGTTTCGATTTAACTAGCCCAATTGATTAATATATATTTAGTTCACACTAATTAAAAGAGCTGTAGTTAGTGAAGGATCATACAGGGACATCCGGATATTTAAGGGTTTCAACATTGAGTAGTTATAGTTCAAAATCTGATGATGTCGAAGTCAAAAGGTATCTCGAATGTTACATTAATGTATCATTCCATGGATAGATATAATTAAACCTATTAAACAGCAATGATACTACTCTGTGGAAGGATCAAGAACAATCTCGAAACGTTTCTTGCATTAAAATAGTTAAAAGAAAACATGTCAGATATACTACTCTCTAAAAACGTCGAACAATAGCAATAATAAAAATACAAATGTTCGAATGCACCTAGTGGTCACGTATGATGTTTCCATTTACTGATTATACATTTGCAGTGAGTATACAAATGTCATGTAAAAATATCTTTTGGTACATGAAATGAACAGTAATTTGTGAAGCTTGACAAAATGTATGTCATGTCTTGGTAAATTCATCGGTTACCTCACACTTGATCAATTTCCATCAAAGTATTTCGTACAAAGTATCTCACACTACAAAAATTTGATCTTATTCATGATCATGGGGAGATAGGTGAAATAACAGAAATGCAATCTATGGAAGTCCAAACGAAGAATTTGGAGAAAACTTCGGTAGAGAAATTTTGTGTCGAAAATTCTCCGAACCATCTCACCGCAAACTATCGTTCCTAAAAAAAGGAGAGATATATTGAGGCAAAAAACATAGGCAGAGATCTACCCCCACCAATAACCAAGAAAAGGGACAAATCCCGCAATACGCTGTATTATTAAGTCAACCATCTAGTCCCGCACGGGTCTGTAATAGGCCCGCGACATTTCGACCAAGAATTTCAGGTACGCGAAAAAAAGCCTCCTATCCTATAATTCGACAAATACACGTAATGAAGAGTTTAAAGCCCTTAGCTATTCCTCGGAAACGCCTTCTTTCTTCAATGGTTACCGGCATACCGCCTGGCCCACGTAATAGCGCAACCACCGACTCCTCCCCCGCTTTCGTTTTAACAGAGGGTCGCCCGACCTTTTTGTCGCAGGTAGAGAAGCCGAGAAGGTAAGGGCACTATGAAATTATATGAAATAAAGGGGGCCTAGTTTGGGAGGAGTTTTTAAGGTGATGGGGATCCGGAACGTAACATATCTGCCCGTGGCTACGTGAAGATAAAAATCTCGCTCCTTTCTCTTGGACCCTTTTTCCTGCCTCCCACCCACGTACTTCTTTCCCTCTATCCTCCTCCCATACATCCTTCGCTTTTTCCTATATCTTTATTCCGCTCTTCCTCACGTATGCCGCATCCTTCTTTATCATCCTTTTCCATACTTTACTCTTTTATTACGTTTTACCCATTTCCTGCCTGGGTCTGTTTCCTCCGAAACGGCAAAAAAATTATCAGTTGAAGATACAAGGGACGTCGCATTCTGTGTCCCAGGAAATAAGTTTGGGCTATTTGGAAAATCTCAGGGACCTTTTTGAGGGAAAGTGTGTTTATGTGGGCTGAATCTGCAATCCGTATTTATTAAAATAATACACAAAATTTCAAAAAATTAATACTTTAATACTCGTACGAATATCCACAAACCTTTCGCCCTGTAGTGGAAAAAATTCCAAGCGGTAACTCAAATAAATTCCCTTCCTTATAGAATGGCTTCCCTGAAAGTGAAATCATAAGACATAGGCTTGAGATATGATTACACAGACATTTCACATTGTTTTTTATTACAAAAAAGAAATCCGTCGTTGAGACTTAATAGAATAAATTGTATATCCAATGTTTTCCTCTACCATAACGGATCGCTATTTTGAACTTTCAGTTATCAATGGAGAGCTTCAGCAAACAAAACACAATATCAGCAGCTGCGATCTTGTTTACAAGAAATACATAAACGATAAAAAATTTATGAAATTAAATTTATTATTGACAATATTGACTCAAATATTTCATTTCCTAGAAATGAATTTTTTTAATCCTTATCGGAATTAATTAAATATCTTGTACCCTCGGGAATAATAGTAATTTTCTCACTTTTTCTAGCAATAGTAACACTTCCTTTTAGCTGGCAAAAATACCGCAATTTTTGTCCGCAAGTTTCTGTGAAATCGTGAAGACTATCTAACTTTACGTCCCTGGAAATGGCCATACCTGGTAAATTACGGGGTAAGATGCGTAAACAGAATGAAACCTTTAAATTAAATGTGATTTCCGTAGACAACCTTTCATTAGACGTCAACGGTCTTCGTCATCCTGGAATCCTCGTACCTACGCCAACCCTTTCCTTTCGAGTATTTCGGAGAAAAACCTTCATGAATCATGTTCGGTGAGTTTATTTGGGTTCATTATGTCCACTTTGATTCCTCATTTTTGAGAGGAATGAATTATGCTAAGAAATAAGTAATTCCTTCACAGCAAGATTTATCCTCGATCTATATATGCCTGGGAAATCTCCTGTATTTCTTTCACGAACCTTTTAATAATTGATCGATTACATCGAGTGGTTGATTTTTCTACACCTCTACCGCCTCATTCTACTGTAAAGACTTATACGTGCGATACTCAATCCATAGGGCATACATAAAACAGGCAGCCTGCAAAATAATTTTAATGTAAACTTAACGGGTTCCAGTGATAATGATGTTACACGGAAACGGAACCTGAGCAGTTTGGTGGGAATAAAAATTATTTTGAGAATTCATAAAAGCTTTATTTCTCCTTCATCGTAAGCGAGTACCACCGAGTAATGCTGCAAAACGTTCTATTGTTTACCGTGAGCTCTTCTCCAAAACTCTCTCAAATCTGAATAATTTACGTCATTAATTTCTATCTTTATTGAAATAGTGTTCGATTTATTCCAATTTCAATGGAATGAAAAATCAAGTTATCAAAAATATTTTATTTGAAGATGCATTTTTTAAGATAATTGATATTACACTTAAAAACGGTTGGAAGAACTATCCGCAATTTGCTCCGTGATAACTCTCGACGTATACCTCTCAAACTGCGTTCCTGACCCTGTCCACTTCAAAAGAACTTCCCTTAACCTCCAACTTCCCAGCACCCCTCATTTTCCTTATCAATCTCAATATGTATGCGGAACGATGCCTTCGGCGAGGATCGAAGGAATACCTTCAGATGCACCGTCGGTCCTGAACGGAAGTCGGCGGAATCTAGGATCAAAGGTTGCGGAGGGAGGGGCGAGAGAAGGGGTTGATATAGTACACTGAGGGAGGTTCCGTGGATGCGGTAAAAAAGGACGGTTTAAGGAGACGATCACGGCGAAGATCTGGGCCAACGTTTGGGTCCGGTGTGAAATGGCATAGGAAAGAGCGGAAAGGGCCCCGCGCACTCCCCGGCGGCACTTTTTGGTGAGGGTTTCCAGAAGGACTTGGGGTTCGACCTTCGCTCTCCTACATCATTCTCACTCCCACGATCTCCTAATCTTGGCCCATCTCTCGCCGCTATCTTCCTCTCTCTCTCTGTGCTTTGTTCCACGGCTAAACCTTATCTTTCCTATCTTACTCTTACATCCTTCTTCTTACTCCATTCCCACCATTTCCTTCTCTACGTACCGAAGCGTTCTCCCTCGAAAAATCTCTCTTCGATCGCTTGCGAGCGTGTCTACTTTTCCCGCGATTCGTGGAGTGGTTTCGATGGATTTCAGAGTGAATCACACTGCCAGTAAAATACAAGTGCTGGAGTACTTTGATTTTCTACATCCAAGAGCTTCCAACAAAGTAGTGTACAAATCAGATCTCGAATGGATTGAAATCTGGGATTTTTAGAGTTAAGGTACGCCTTCTCCTTTTCATCAAGGGCTATACTCACATGTCGTATTCTTGGATGGTCAAGATAGCGCTCCTTTCGGAAAGTTGAAGAGGTAACGTTAATTCTTAGCGTTTACACTAAGGAAGCTCGCAGGGTATTAATGTAAAAAAGCAACATGAACAATTAAAGGAAGATTTCAGGGTTAAATATGCGATGATAAAAACGTAGTAGACATCGAATGAAAGATAAACGGATTAATGGAGGTCGAATTACAATATTTTCTCTATGAGTGTTGCAAGCTCTTCAACTCCAATATCTACGTTAGAGTTCTGAGAATAAGTTCGAATAGCCGTAAATTGCAATCAAACCAACCGTTACAAAACATCAACCAGTGGGGGTTAGGATTCTCCGTGTCTGCGTTTTGCAAGGTTATTATTCCCAATACGTATATCGGTAACTACGTTACCGTACTCAGGAGAAGAAAACTGGGATGATAGCTTAAATTCCGAAATAGATATTAGGAATTAAATAATAACCTTGCAAAGTACAGTAACGGAGAACCCTAACCCCCGCAGGATGGAATTTTATAACGGTTGGGTTGCTTGCAAACTTTGGTTTTTCGGAGTTCGTTTTCAGAACTCGAATGTACTAACACAGCTGTGATCCTTTTCCAGTAAATATATAATTACTAACTTTCTACATTATTAATGTGCGTGCTGCTGTAGATGTGAAGCAGCTTATGTAGAATAATATAGTTGTAAATCACAGTTCCTTTAATTGAGAATTTGTAATCATATGTAATTGTGATATGTAAGTAGCTTTTTAAATTGTGAACATGAAATCATATACAATTTTATTATGGAATCTTAACTGTTTAATTTTCGATTAGTAAGTTTTGTAAAAGATTGTCGTTTTTGAGAGGGGTGATATACAAATGTATGTATTTTTTTAAGTAGAACTTAAGTGTTAGTTGTAGAATGTGAATAATGTAACGTCCCCACCTGACTTAGTGTCATCCTGCTACGGAATCGTGCAATAATAATAATTTTCTTTGAAAAATCATTACCGTTGTTAAAGTCTATCCTTCCGTTTTAAAAGACTGTGTAACTCTTCGTAGAGCGGGTAAAAGTAGGAAACAGTAATATTTCCTTCGTTATGATATTATAAAAAAAATAGTTCTTAAAAATGCCATCAAAAATATACAAATCAGCGGATTAATGTACACAGACCCTAAAAGAAGCTGTTAATTTCCAAGTAGAGAATAATATTATTATTAAGGATTGAAGTAAAGGTGTTCAATTTTGCACAATGAACGCGGCATGGTAGTTCAGTGGTTAGAATATCTGCCCGGAAAGTGGGAGACCTGGGTTCGAGTCCCAGTCGTCTCGCTATTTTTCACACTTGTTATTCCTTTGGGATTTTCGNGAGTCCCAGTCGTCGCTATTTTTAGGATGTTATAATTATTGCCGTGTAAATACTTGTGTATAATTTGTATTAAAAGAAGTTGCTTTAATGTTTTTGGTATACGATCCGCTAGGTGACTCTGTATTAAAAATACTAAATATGTATCCTTGTAGCCAATAGACCAAAATACCCAAGAAGTGAAGTAAGTTATAAACGGCTGTTGTTACATATTCTTGAATAATTTAGATCAGGAAATCGTTTTCATATTTTTAGCACTTCATATGACGTATGTCTCAATCCGAGGATTAATATTTGATCTTCAGGTACGCAGAGAATGAAGTGATGATAAAAATTTCCTAAAGTCCATACGGGATATAGTTCGAAGATTTTAAGTTAACATATACAATCATTTCCAGTTAAATTTCAGCTGATAACTTATAGATAATAATATTGCTAATAAAAAATAATTTCATCTTTAATTACATAAATACTCTGCAAACCGCCATACGGT
The DNA here is from genome assembly GCA_000376725.2 of Ladona fulva. Taxonomy (NCBI): domain Eukaryota; kingdom Metazoa; phylum Arthropoda; class Insecta; order Odonata; family Libellulidae; genus Ladona; species Ladona fulva. The sequence goes on from KZ308617.1 coordinate 10,099, forward strand.
GTGTGGCAGAGGACTGTATGTTCATCAGCCGAAACTCTCTGTGCTTGAGTTTACATTTTCAATATACTGTTATCTTTACCGAAACTAATTTCATATTTCATTTAATAATATACGAACGAGAGGTAAACATTTCGGTATCGCCAGAAACCTCCACAACTTTAAAACAGTTCACCAAATCGTATGCGCATCATCATTAAAAGGCGTTCGACCGCAGCGTTAATCCCTCTATCGCTCATTCAAATAAGAATCAGCGATCGGCAAATTATCCCTTAAAGACGGCGATATTGAGATTGAGATGCGCATGTTATGCATTCATTAAATAGTTCTTTAGTCACTTCCTTAACCCGCTCAACAGGCTGATGAACGGCAGGTCATTTTTAATAAAATGCGCAAATCGAAAATCTTCCTCGAAAAATTTCGTTGTTGGAATGGTGAAATACGATGGCGGCTAACTTTATTTCTGGAATGCTGTCTTGATAATAGTGTAATAATTGTAACTGCGAGAATAAATTATCACCTAGTCCATACGGAAAATCTTGGCAATTTAATATGTATTTGGTAAAAAATCCTATGGTTTATTTTCCTCTACGGCCCATTAATTGAATGTCGACCTATTGTTAGTAATTTTACGTATTTTATTTTCTATGGGTTTTATCAACTGTTTAATATCATTAGCAATATTACAATGCCGATATTATTTGTTCAAATCTCTTAGAATTTGCAGCCAGGAGTTTGTGAGGGTTTTTCAAACTCACCTTCTTTCTCGGTACTTTTCAGCTGGGAAAAAATTTTCTCAGAGAATTTCTTGGGTTTTCTTATATCCACTAATTATTAACTTGCAACCTCTCTTGAGTTCATTTTCTATTTATTAAATTTTTTAAATGTAATTAGAAGAGGAAACTTTATAGTCTCAACATCGTCCGATTAAACATGATATTTATTTATTTGGCAACAATTGCGGTTTATGCAAGTGTCGTTAATAACCTCGAAGACAGTGAAGTGTATGTGAAAATAGAAATGTTTAATTTACCATGGAATTGATATGAGACTTCGTTTCCTCGTATCTCTTGTTGGCATACTTTCTATGCAAATTCATTTGCCATCTACCAGTCTTCTACCATTTATGATTCACCTTAATCGTGTGTTCCTTTTCTGCAAATCGTTTTGAAAAAAATTTTAACCACATTTAATGAACTTGTTAAATTTAATTTGCGAGTGTTTTGCTGCATTCTAATCGAAAATCTTATTTTCGATTCGATTAATTCGATTTTTAATCGAATTAATCGAATCGTATTACTACTAAACCGTTATAATTTCATCTTGCAGACTGAGAACGTCCCGAACGTGAATAAAATAGAAAGGAAAGAAAAAAATAACTGAAGCACTACCTTTGGTAAATTAAGACGTATTAGGCAATATTTCCTTCATTAACAATGCAAATTCTGAATTATTACCACGAATTTCCTAATGCAAGTTTAAATAATTAAGATTCGCTTACATATTCGCTATTTTAATGAAATAAATTTAACTAAAGACAGTGTCATATAATTCTACTAAATTAGGACATTTTAAAGAAACACTTTCGAAATAATTCCTGATATGATTACTGATAACAGAAAGTTAGAGAAATGTTCGACTGGAAACGATTATTATGTTGTAAGATAGCCTTATGATAAGGTTTTCAATCTTGTATCTGAAAAATCTGTTTTCTTACGAAATAATAATAATAATAAATCGTCTTTATTTATGGGCGATACGAAATGAGAAGAAAGAAGTGATATTTTTGGAATTATTATGATTATTAGTTATCATTATCCATCGGGAATTTATGAAAGGTTCAGTAAACACCCCTAACTTTCTGTTGCAGTAAGGTTCTCCATCTACAGCGAAACAGCAATATGAAATATTCATCTGGATCTACATGTGTACCCTGCAAGCCCCCTTTCGGCGTATGTCAGAAGGTGTATGCACCATGACTTTGCTTCCCCAGTTGATTTCTGAGTGCTGATGAAGTGATATGTACAGGGTGCTCATAAAGTTCGCGTGTAGTTGAAAATAGTAGTAACTTTTTAAGTCTATGCGATAGAATCTGTATATAATAATACAGATATCTGTAGTGAAGATTGAAAATCATTAGTGTTATTTTTTCTCCAGAAATTTTAGACGAAATTACTTGATTTCCTTAAATCTATTACCTTATATCTTCATCAGAAGAGGAAGTATGTTCTTTGGCTAGATTATCAGAAATCTACCACAGCTCTCCAATGATGATATAGGATAAAGTGCAAAAACGAAGTAACTCATAGGAATTCAATATCCGAATTCGCATGAAAAAATTTGAAGAAACATGCTTTGGTTTTCCAATTTACTTTCTCTTTCTGTGAATCCACGAGTCGACAGACAGTGATTTTGGGAAGTATGTAATTATTAGGTTACGTATCTAGAATAAACAAAACCAATTCTTGACCAAAAAATAAACACATCAATATTCCCAGTCTTTGTTACAGATAATTTCTATCGCATTTACTTTAGATATTTCCATAGTTTTCAATGTTAAAAGGAATTAAGGAATAGCAGGTGAGCTCCGGGCAGGTATTCTAACCACTGAACTACCTTACCGCGTCTCTTCCACACAGTTGGCATGGTAGTTCATTGGTTAGAATGCCTGCCCGGAAAGTGGGAACCTTGGGTCCCAGTCATGTCGCTATTGTTCACATCGGTTATTCCTTGGGATTAGCAGCAGGGCTTTTCCGTGCCCAGTTATTTCCTTTCCAGCATACTACTACTACCCTGAATAACAGCATCATTTAGTTTTGATATTAATAAGTATATAATTTTTATAAAGTACATTAATATTGTGTGTGGTAATGTTCCCACCTGGCTTTGCCCTTCTCGTTACTTCGCATGTAATCATAAACTTAAAAACGTGTAAATGTATCTACACGATTTTTACTAATGGGACAACTACTTGGACGAACACCTTTGACTCGTAAAGGACAGAGATGGAGGGGGACAAATAAATACCATGGGAGGCAGAATAAATATTAGAAGACAGGTCGAGAGGAAAAAGCGATAGATACGAGACTCGGAGGATCGTGAGCGATCGACTTCTAGTGTGGGGTGCGTGTGTGATCCCCCGCGTGCGTATAGGTGGAGGGATGGATTATATTCGGTGGCAAATCTCATTTGAAATTGAGATGGGAGTCAGCCGAAGGAGGAGATGGTGTTAGACAGATGGAGGCTTGCGGTGGCGTGGCAGGAGATGGGTGGGTGTAGGGATACGAAGGAAGGGGGATAGGAAGGAGTCGCGGAAAGGGGTCGAGTCGTCGCCGGAGGACTAACTCGGTAGCCACCGCTGCTGTTAGTCTGAAACGAAACGAAAAAGCGGCCAATCCACGTGCATCTAGATGTGCTTCCGTTTCTTTCTCCTCTCCCATCTCTCTCTCCAATCTTTTTTCTCGTCCTCCGTGCCGCCCGCTTCTTTTGTTCTTGCACCCTTCCGAGGCTACCGACATCTGCCAACCCCGCGTACGTGACATTTAAAAATCCGTCTCAATGTGCGGGGGATGTTTCGCTATTCGGGATGACGTTTTCGTTTCGAGGCGGAAACGAAATTGCGTTCCGGAAGCGAAATTGGGACCGAAGGCTGGGAGATGAAAATGATGTATCCGGAATATACCGATTACATAATTTTCCACTAGAGAAAAATCACAGTTTCGCTAAGGTTTTCTGGTATTTAGTCGTTTTTCCTTTTTGATATTCCGAATAATGACATTGAGTGCAGCAAAAAGTTGCGAAGTTTCATATTGTAATCAAAAATGTTTACTGAAATATTTCAGTTTCTTGATAGATTCCTACATAGTTCAGCCATTCTCGATTGATACCTATTGCATGCCTTTTTCTCTTCGAAATTAAAAAATAAATTGTGGAAATCGTTAGGATTCATTGACCGAGAATATTTTGATTGATTCAAAAAGTAAAGCATATTAACCGTGGCAAAATTTTTCACGTTCTTCCTGAAACATTTCAGAATTTAAAATCGGAAAACCTCGATAAATAATCATCATGTTACCCAGGTCAACTGAAGAAGTCATTTCAGTAAGAGTAAGTAGTTAACACATTGTTTCTCTTTATAATTATACATAATGCATATCCTTATGATAAATAATCTACCTTCCTGCTTGTCCTCTCATTTTATGATTGCAATAATTCGATCTCTAAAATAAACTCAAACGCAAATTGAGGGAATCACGATAGTAAGTTCCTTAATATAATTGGGAAATATAGATTTTTTCGGAAGACCTCCACATACTCGTATAAAGAAAATTAATTGAATTAAAGAAAATGTACGATTTATTTTACTCGCATTCGTGGGTGGACAACTTTTTAGGAATCGTAATTGTATAAACATAGTCAGTGATGAATTTTCAACACTTTTCGGCTCCACAGCTGTTCATAGAAGAATTAAGTAAAATTTGTTTGAAAAATCTCTTTTTCTACTTTTTTGTCTTCAAACACTATTTTCTGTGTTTAAATAACTTACACTACTATTTATTTCAATTGGAAGAGATGTTTAAGATATCTTCATGGTTGAAAATTATTTATGATCAATGTTATTATACAATTCCAATTTAGTAAATGGACTCGAACTTGACTTTGTACCATCACTACTTAAAAAATACATGACTGAAAGCACTGGCTTAAAAATTCGATTCACGATGGACCACAAGAGCAATGATTGTGAACATACGCTTCAGTGGTTTAGTATGTATGTACTAAAAGATATGTGTTCCGAGTCATCTCACTATTTGTGACTTCAACATCTGTTGAATTTTCCGCCACAATATGGCGTTTTAACAGTTGATTAAAGAGAACTAAGTCACTGATGTTCTTGTAACTTTAAGATAGCTATATAGGGAAATATCCCTCCGCTCGGTAAGATTTTAGATCCGACCCTGGTCATAAACGTCGCTTCTAGTAAGAGTAACTATCATTAATTTACGACACTCTTAGGAAAAATGTCCATGTAATAAGACTGAGCCTAAGTTTAGGACAGGTTTTTTTTAATCCACCCTGTAATTTCTTTCTCTTCTCTTTTTTTTGCTATGTTGTTTTCTCTATCTTTACCCACTTTTAAAATGACAAAGGGTTACATGTATGAGGAGACTTTTTAGTCTCAATCTCAACCTGAACAAAGATGTATTTTATTATATTCTATTGCGTATTATTAGCATTAAGTTTAACTAATTATTTATTTAGGGAAATAATGTTTTGTTGTAATTAAATTGAAGATTATAGTTAATCTCCTCTCTAACCCAACAAATTTACGATAATCTTCGCTTTAATTATTACCCTAAAGTGGAAATTAGTTGAACTCTATGCTAACTATATATTATAATACCGGGCGATTTTGCATTACGAAGTCTTTATTTATTACCTTTATCCCTTATACTTTCACATTTTCAGTCTTCAGTTACCAACAAACCGAGCTAAGTATTTCAGTTCGATTATTTCTCTCCCCTCCTTTTGCACCTATTCATTCATCTCTCCCAGCATCTATTCCCCCTTTATCACCGGAAACTGAAAGCCTTAAAGATGTTCGGCCGAGATGTCTGAGACCCAATAGGTCTAGGAAAAGAAACATAGAGGAAAGGAACTAATACATCCTTCATTTATCGCGCAGCATCGGAGGTCTCTGAGGTTAGAAAAAAAAAGAAAAAAGCGCGCGTCAAGAACAATCGACATATCGGTGGATGTCATTTGTTTTCGGAGGATACGTTGATCTATCAAAGTCAGATAGTATATGACGAGGATAAGAGTGGCGATTTCCGTCTCCGGAGGCATCCTTTTTCTTTCTGTCGGTCGATACCTCAACACCTTAACTGATACCCGTCTGCTCCTTCCGTCACCACCGCCCCTTCCCCTGAATCCATTAGTCGCTTGCATCCCCGCCGTACATTACTATCTTCCTTTCCATCAACTGCGGATCCGTGATTTTTTCTCTCCCTCCTTTGACACTCGTGCGGTTCCACCGAACCCTTGTGTGCGCGCCTCGTCGAAAATTATCCCCCTTTTGGAGGAAACATGCGGTGCCTCGGCGCAAGATATTGTTTTCCCTTTAATTAAAAAGAAATTGAATCGAAGGGAAAATAGATCCGTACACCGAATGTTGATTTTTTCCGTGGGGCGCATCTGCACGACGGATTCGTGTGTGGCGAGGAAGGTTGAGTCATGTGTGGACAGGAAGAGGTGTATGTTACCCTCAGTAGGTTTTCAGCAACTTCCTCTTTAAATTATTCAATTTCACGTTAATTGTATTCCGATGAAGACCGAGCGGAAAATGAAACTCAAAGTTAATATCTTAACCTTATTTTGGCATTTCAACGTCGAAATCAGGGTTTCTCTACCAGCGGCCCTTTCAATGCTGTGCGACCCAGTAGGTAATCCTTTTTTGAGAAAGTTGAGAGTTTCATTAAGCATTACACCCTAATGCTTGATATCTGAACAAGAAAAACTAATTTTGCATTATAAGAAATAGCATTAAATGTAAAAGACTCCTTTCACTTTAAATAACAAACTATTTACGATTTTCGAAGAATCATTTTCGGAAAAATAAAAAGCGAAGTCTCTCCGTAAGCTAATTTGACCCACTGAACCTTGAACATCCAATATCTTGTTATCACTAACTTATATACATTATTCCCTCAAAGAATATTTTTCAACGCAGTAAGAAATATTTAGCATACGATAAAAAATAAGTTACTATATATTTTAAAGATATTACGGCTCGAAAGCTATAGAAAGAAATTACGGCTATAAAGATATTACGGAGGCCAGATACTACCCCCCGTGCACTTTCATCGGTAGTAGTAGTATTATTAAAAGTACTTTTACAGCTAAGGTCATTTCGCACATGAGCCCCCACCGGGAATCGAACCCGGGACCGCTTTCGCCGAAGTCGAACGCGTTGCCCACTTGGCTATCCAGGAGCCCTACTTACATCGGTTAAGTGAATTTAAGATATTATTGACTGACAAGGAAATTAATAATTTGCATCATTTTTGATGTTACCTAAGTTATTTTTGCTCCTTTCAACCTTAGATATGGTTTTGCCTTCCCCAAAATATCCATCAATTGGCGTTGCCCACTTGGCTATCCAGGAGCCCTACTTACATCGGTTAAGTGAATTTAAGATATTATTGACTGACAAGGAAATTAATAATTTGCATCATTTTTGATGTTACCTAAGTTATTTTTGCTCCTTTCAACCTTAGATATGGTTTTGCCTTCCCCAAAATATCCATCAATTGGCGTTGCCCACTTGGCTATCCAGGAGCCCTACTTACATCGGTTAAGTGAATTTAAGATATTATTGACTGACAAGGAAATTAATAATTTGCATCATTTTTGATGTTACCTAAGTTATTTTTGCTCCTTTCAACCTTAGATATGGTTTTGCCTTCCCCAAAATATCCATCAATAGTAGTAATTAGGTACCTAAAATGTTTGTATAAATATTTGATGGAGTATATTTATCCTAATATACTATGAATTTTCTAATCACTAAAATAAAAATATAACTTTCAGTTTTCCATGATTGGGAAATTTTCTATTCAAATTTCACAATATTCTATTCAATATTCTATTCAAATTTCACAATATTGAAGATATTATGATACAGAGCGATCACGGAAGTATTACGAAGTGGAAGCTTGATGTTAACATTTCCAACTAACCTTAGCTTAATTCTAGTCAAAGATATTTTTCAAATACGCTTAGGCCTGGTATTGTAATGCGTAGTTACCTTGAAGTTTAATTTATCTTCTCTTTACGGCACGGTATTATAATGATTTACGAGAGTGATAGTGAATATTAAAGGTAATTTCCGTGCTAATCATCATATACAAAGGATATTAACTATAATCTTCAGCTTAACCCTAAGAAACCATTATAATACAGGGTCCTAAAGTGAAGATTAGCTATAAACTCCATGCTAAATATACATTTTTAAACCGGGCCTTAGGAACGCCTGTCCTAGGCTGCAATTGTTAAAAATATACCATGTAAACGCTGTGTATTCTACTCTTGAGATAGACGAGATTGTGATGAAGTGAAATTCAAGAAAAGATGAAATTGGAATTCTTGAAGCGCCTACAAAAGTTGAAGAAAATAAATAAAACCTCACCAACTAGCCATTCATATTCTTTGGCTGCTGAACCAAATTTCGGCTGACGTAACTGTAGAACTGTATACCTGTAAGATGTTTGTAAAACCAACAGCCAGACCAGGACAAAGTTTTTGTCGTAATCCTCAGTAAAAAAAAATCTGAGCTGGGAAGAAGAAACGTCAAAAATTTTAATATAGATTGAAAGTGAATAATCGCACAAATGTACACGAAAACACGATCATCAATCTTTAAAATCTAATATTTTGTCTCAATGGCTGGGAGGATGTTTACAAGGTGCAGCGATGTCATGAAGCAAATTGTTTCGTCATCAGAACTGCTGAGTCCTTTGAGCTTCACTATAACATCCACCGTCAGATAACGTTCTTAAACAATAGAATACAGCACTTCAAATATACTTTACAATTCTAAACAGAACAAAGTAAATGAATCTCAAATTTTGTTTATTTACCCTTGAGACAGTTTTCATGGCGTGATTTGTAAAAGAGAGAACTTAAAGTATCAAAATCAATTGTCTTTATCAAATGAATATTTAAGGTACAACAATCGCTGTTATGTTTTTAAAATCTGCACTAAACCATATCTTAGGAACTACTTTGCAAGTGGTCTGAATAGTTTCAAATAGGAGCACACCAGTAGAGCAAAAAATCCAGTCTCAACTGTCTTTTAATATTCAGGGAACTAATTCACATCCAAATTCGCGTCCAATGATGGTTCGCCTGTCACGCAAAAAGCTCGCTTCAACTAAAAATAGATATATTTAGGCATTTTCAGAATTACAGATTTTCTGTTCGGATCATACAATAACCGATTTTCATTAATCATAAATTAAGTAACTTTGCATACAGCTAACACAGAATCAATCTAATAATGTATGAAGCATCGGAAATCGATTTAGAGAGGGCAACTATGTAAAGTCGGTACCAAATATTTGGAAGTCCATTGAACGATCGTTGAATGATGGATGTTCTATAAATCGACATACTACTTAAAATTATTTACCGATTACTATTAAGTATTGAGTATTAAGAATTATTTATCGATGAATATTAATATTAAGTATTGAGTCACTCTACATATCTTTGACGTACAATTTCCCAGTTGGAAAAGCTACTCTCTGTAACGTGTTCACTACGACCGGTTAGAACTTGATGAATCCCTCCACCATCTATTAAAAAAGACATTGGAGAGTGAATGAAACCTACTAAGCAAAGTGAGGAGTGAAGTCTTTTTTTGCCCTTACTGTCATCAATGAGCCAGAATGAGTAGAATACGTCCGAATAGGTACTGCACTGCGACCCTAAGGTCAAGCCATAATGTATACTTAAAATGGACTTTAACTAAGATTCACTTTAGTGCCTGGAATGATAACATTGTGTTAGAGTTAAAGTGAAGTTTATAGTTTATCGCCTAAAAATACGACGAATCAGCATGGAGATCTTCACTTGAGCACTAACAAAATTTTATAATACCGATCCCTAAAGCGAACCTTAGTGAAAGTACATTTTAAGTGTACATTATAATATTAGGCCTAAGAATAAAACTTTTCGCAGCATTCAGAAAGGACCAAATGAATGCCATATTCAGCATCGCTTATACCTGGGAACCTTTCGTATTATCACAGCCACGAGCAAGACTGAGACCTGAGTTGACGAAATTTTCTGTACCATGTACCAAAATACAAGAGAAAAGATTACAATCATCAACACATGGTCGTAGGAATTCATGTATTAGTATAATTTTTTTTAATCTCTTGATTGGAGAATCATACCTCCATCTCTTAACCCCCATCTACAATGCGTGGCATAAGACAGACCCAGAATTATAACGTATACTTAAGATAGACATTAACTGAAGTTTACTTTAGGGTCCTGTATCATAAGTTTTTGTTAGAGTCAAACTGAAGATTAAAGTTGATCTTCTACATATATATATGATGGATTATCATGGATATTATCTGTAATCTTCACTTTAACTCTAAAAAGACATAATAACAGGCCTCAAAATGAATATTAGATGAAGTCCATTTTATGTGTATATTACAATACCGAGACTTAGAATCAGAATGAAAAGTTCCTTTAAAAATATAACAAACAAAGCTAAGCAAAACGTCCAGCATCTTCCCTATTTCCAGAAAATCTGCTTGATAAGACACGACAGGACCCCTCCGCAAAACACTGACATCGTAAACGCTAACCCCCTTGCCAATTAAGACTATCGACCCCGACCCATAATCGCAACGAAGAGAATGGCCCATCTGACTTAATGCACCCTCCGATTTTTTTAACATCTAATCGGTTCGAGGAATGTCAAAACTGCGTAAAACGCCACCTGGAATCTTCGGAGGGGAGAGAGAAGGAAAAAAAACCACGAAACCCCGAGTCCCCAATTTTTTCGATCCCCTCACTAAAAACGCTCCTCCCTTTAGCTCCGGGTCACCCATCCTTTTCCACCCTTACAAGGCCCGCACCAAGCCCCGGAGGGCTAACCAGAATACCACGCCGCATACTGGAACCCGTCGATTTTTCCTTCAGGGCCACTCCCAACTTGACTTCACTCCCCCATACCGAAACTGTGCTATTATCCTCCACCTCCATCCCTCACCGTCTCCCTCCAATTGCTCCTTTGCCCGTCGCAGATGTTGCGTCTCCCTTGCGGACAACCAAACCGAGATGAGACAAAACCACCCCCGCCCTCCTCCTGCATCCCACTCCCCTCCAATCTCGAACTTCCTCTTTTTTTCACAAAAAGACGCAACGAACGTGGAAAAGCGCCTTATGTTTTCGGACTCGTGGAGTTTTGTTATTGCCGCCGAGAACCGTAAGTTTTATCCTGCGGCGTAGGCATGCGGGCACAACTGGTTAAGCCATGTTAATTTTAAAGTCCCGCGTTATAGTGGCATTCGGATGCAAATGGACGGCGGGGCGGAGGAGGAGATTCCATTAAAATATTGCCGGTCGACGTTAATAATATAGCTTCCGAAATTGCGGTTCCGGATCGTTGTTATTAGGGATGCGAACTGAAAAAGTGTACGGAAAGAATTAACCGCGGTGTTGCGTCCACTACCGTCTAATTCGATAGGCTGCGGTTATTTGGTATTTTTTCCGAATCCTTACCCCAGGTCAAGTTTTTGATGAATTCAACAACTTCCCATACTTGATAGATAGTTCTTATGCATGAATGATAAAGAATACTCGATGAAAAAGTTTTTGAAATGATACATCAGCACCTAGAAAAACTTTGTTATTTATTATTATTATCCGCAATATGATTGTTTTCTTGGTCTTTGAAAAATTGTGAATATTTTATTATCTTATAGAATATCCTTCTAAATACATGCAAGGAATCTGCTGACAAGCATTTTGCTTAGTAGGAACAATTGATATTATTCTTTTAAACAATTTTTATTCTCATAGAAAAATATAACTTGCATTTAATGTTTGTTATGAATGAACTGCAATGTTAATGAAATAACAACACAATTTTACAAATAAACACAATATTTTATATAAGGAAATGCTACATATCTGTATTGTTATGCTATGAATATGAATGAAATATTATTTTTAAATTACTATAATAATTATTTTTTTATTATTACAAACTTATCACTGCAAGTAGGTGCGAGACCTGGTGGTGGTAGGTACAATTTTGAAAAATGTTACATTAAATACATACTTAAAATGTTATGAAGTATGAAGTTGCATTAATTCAGGGGAATAAGTGTAATCTGCCTGGCATTTGTCGTAGAAGAGAAAAAAATCTCCCTAATTGCGTATACATTCACATTTCTAATACGAGAAATGTAAATCATCTCGTGGAAATCTCGTAGAATCAGTGGAATACTCTCTAATCATTTCCAAAATTTTCGAGTTCCAAGAAATATCGAGTTAAACGAATAAAACATTCATTGCCATCTATTTTTAACAACGCATATATTCAAACTTTCATCGGTTCATGAATTCACAAAACAAGTTTCCTTTCGGTGAATTTTCTAAATTAACTCTTAAATCTTTTAATTTTCTAAAATGTATTTCTTTAGAATGATGTCGTGCCGGTGAACAGCGTGAAAAAATGACATGGAGAAATGAGAAATTATGTATTTCTTTAGCTTTAATCATATATCTGTGTGAGCATTATTTATTCCTTCATGCGTTGACTAACTTCTTCTACTTCTCAAGCAAATAATACTTATTTACTGATAAAGTGATAATTACTGTGCCAGTTGATAGACTCCGAGATTTTTATTACCCTCCTTGTTGCAATCCTTTCAAGTTTTTTCTTGTTCCTTCAGTAGGTTTTTCACGCATTCCTTTTTTGGAGGCTTTCCTGTAGTAGAATGTTTCTCCAACACATTTATCGCATATTATCAGTGTTTTCTCCTCAAAAGAACCTCCTTCTTTCCTTATTTATTGTCTCCTCAATTCCAGTGCTTAGTTTATATCTTTAAATTATTATTATTTGTATATTTTTAACTAGTTTCTCCGGCGTGTTAAATTATACATGAGCCCCTCTAGCCTCAATTTTGCCCAACTAAGTCGTTTGCATTGAATCGTCAAGAGCAGTTTATGAATATACAAAAAGCGTAGACCCATTCATCTCTTTGTATGCCAACCTTACTGAAATGATTCGTAGAGAGTAAAGATATAGATAAAGTTGTAGGTAGAGCCCCAAACAAGTATGTTTCTTACACACTCCACTTATTTGGAGGTTCCTTCCTTCAGTGATACTGTCCCCAATCTGTTGGGGTTTGTTGTTGTACTAAGTACTTAAAATAGTTTTAAGATTCGAAAGATCTTATTTTTTCTCGAACTATCTCTTTTTTCATAGTAATTTGTTTATATAGAATACGTCAACAAAGGGTTGGAGCATAAGTTGGGAATCTGTGGCCTTCGTGCCACATGGGTTAAGCTTTAAAACTTTTCCGTGACAGTTGCACAGGTCTCCTCTACAATACAAATCGATATCCATTCCATCTGCATGACTGTAAGACGTATGCAAAACCAACAGCCAGACCAGGCAAAAATTTCCGTCGTATTGGAGAGAAGAAACGTCACAATTTTTAAAACAGAATAAAAGCGAAGAATCGCGGAAATGTAAACGAAAACACGATCATCAATCTATAAAATCTAAAATGTTGACTCAATGGCTGGGAGTATGTTTACAAGGTACATCTATGTCATGAAGCAAAACGTCTCCATATAAGAACTGCGAAGTGCTTTCCATTTATATCTGCATTTGTACCCTGCAAGCCGCCTTTCGGCGTGTGGCAGGGGGTGCATACACCATGACTTTACTTTCCTAATCGGTTACTTTCGCGTGTCGTTCGCAGAAAAAAATCATTCTTGAAGCGGTTCTTTCTAGCGTCTATCTCTCTGATTTCCCTCTCAGATGTAGAACGGCCTATGTAACAGGGAGGACGCATTGCATCGGCTACATTTTCTACGAAATTACCTTCTCTGAACTTATTTAGTAAATTTATCCTGCATTTGGGTAACGCTCACTGATTTGTCGTAACGTTACAAAGCGCGTCGCCTTTCGCTGTACCTTTTCTAATTCTCGAATACAACTCTTTTCTGCAGGATCCCAGACACCACACGCATATTTCAGGTGAGGCCTGACCAACGCAAGGTAACATCGCCAACGGACCTGACTTTCCAAATATTCAAAAACTATATAAACTGTGGAGATGCAATTTTCAGCAGATTGCAGGACATTCCATACCAATTTCTGTTCACAGCTTCTTCGCAGATTCGAACCATAGATCTATGACATTACTCGTATATTAATGTTATAGATTTAGATTTAGTTATATTTCCCGATAAGAATTCCATTCGCCGAGTTCAGCGCCTAATTCGATACGTTCCTACAAACTTCAGTTCTTAAAATAATAAAAATAGCAAAATAAATCTTTCGATTAAACACAAGAAGCGGGAATTTGATGAGAATCCCGGTTCATCGGTTTTGGTTATGGCCGGTTTCATCAGTCAGTAGCTTTGAAGAATCCCAAAGACCATTAGCATGCTTTTTCCGATCTTGCAATCGATCGTAGTGGACCTGTTGGCTTGCCCTATATCAATAAAATTCAAGCAATGAGCACATCTTAAGATTAGCATAGGACAAAGTCTTTGCAATGCTTGCGTCACACACTTCCCTGAAATTAACCCAGCAAATCCATCAATCGCCCTCGTGGTTGCTAAGGATAAAAATAGGTAAGCTTCGGCGATCGATCCGTATGACGTAAGGTACTTTTCCCTTCGGAAGATTCGATTTGTGATTCAATAAACAAAGAAAGGTAGAAAAATAAAGGAACTACCCGCTTCCTCACCTACTTGACTGTATCCGAATGAATAAAAGATGTGTATATGAAAATGTATTAGACGACGGAGACATTTTCTCGGAGAAATTTAAATATCGGTTGCAATGACCTCAAAAACTACCCTCTTTTATTTTCACTATCGCGAGGAGGTTACGATAAGTATATCGGCCGTTTGCATTAGTATTCCACCATTAGCGCGATGAATTTGAGATTTTTCGCCCAATACCATCCGTGGCTTATTTTCATTCGCTCCCTGAAGAATGGGCGCGCGAGAAAAATTAGTTGTTCAGAAGTGGCATGAATTCCACATGAGTCTAGGAATAGTAAGTATGACTGACGTAAGAACGCAATTTCTTCATAGACTCATTTTCTCGGTGTTAGATTTCCTGAAAAGGAACACAAAGATTTTCGTTGATTTCCAAAATCGAGCACAAATGAGAAATATGAAATGGGTGATTATGAAGTAATTCCTGAGCTCGCTTCACCTAAAGAATCAAGATAATGAGGAATAAAAACGTAAATGCTTTTCTTCGTTTAAATTTCCGATGAAAGAGCATAATAAATTTCCTGAACGCTGAGTAACGGTACATAGTTATGGCAAAAGAAGAATGGGTCAAATTTCTTCCCATTACATCTTGAAATGTTGAACAAAAAATTGGAATGTTGGAATTAATTGCTACTATGACATCAATCTTGCAAAGCCACCAGCCCGAATTGTGGTTGGTTCCTCCAACCTTCCCTCAGTTGCATTGACGCCTTTTTTTATTTACTCTGTGAAAAAAAGGAATGAATAACGTTTCATTCATCGAGACACGGTAGCAGGAAGTCTATGAAGAGTAAGAGTTTCCAAAACTTTATCGAATTTTAGTTAATTGTGACTTGTGAAACGTTTAATTAATCCTCGATTTTTTTCCGGAGGAAAAAATTTCTCTCTTGCGTATGGGCATTCTTTATGAAAATCTGTAGAAAAATTGAACGAGAATATTAAGCCTAAATTATTTTCAATTAGATGCAGTTACAGTTATGTGATTCTTTTGTTTCTTATTGAAATTTCTAATGAAATTTATGTCAGCAGACTTAACTTGATTAAAGATAGTACTGAGAGGGCATGAAATGATCAACTTTAGTTAATTAATATAATTTGAAAGTATATTCACAGCATACTTGAATTTCACTTTAGACTAAAGTCCAAGTCCATTTCGCGATAAAAACTATTTCCCACTAAAGCTGTTAAAACATGTTTCTTACTATGGTGCAGTAAAATACGACTAAATCATAATTTCTGAAACCAATTATTCAAAATAATCCATGTAGTGGCATATTCAGGGAGGAGTAGAAAAGGCATACAAAAATTTTTAAAATTCAGAGACGAATTTAAATATTAATGTGTGTCTATTTTGAAATCAATATGCTTAGGCGTTACTTCGTGGAAAGTCATGACAGAAGAGAAAGAAAACTTGGTAAATTTACCACAGGTTTTTTATTGGCCAAAAAAACCCGTATGGAAAATTTACCAAGTTTTCTTTCTCTTCCCCCAAAATCTAGTTAACTTCTTTTCTAATAAAAACGTAATAATTCTTCATTGGACTACTTTGGACTATTCCTGGAATCTCATGCACAGAATAAATAATTAATCATGTTTTACGTTGGTATGTGTCCTTAAACTACATTCAAAATATATTCCCACATAAACGATGTCCTCAAGTTAATCAAGTCCCAACTAAAGATAGTTTCTAAATACGATACTGAATCCATGATTTCTTGAATATTGTCTTACACTTAAATGTACGCCGTTAACTTTCATCCACATAAACAGGAAATTTTTAATCGCATAGTTACGACTTGAGAAATATCCCTCATCCAGGAATGAAGATATTTCCTCGTGTCTAAGCATCCTAAATGTTTTCCGATTTTGCTTTTAGATGTTAATATTTACATTTTAATATTAATAAATTGACGAAACTGGAAAACCCTCGACTTAGTTTCTTCCTCTGATGACGCTCTATGATCATTTCCATTTCACTAAGAAGGAGAAGGCGCGATCGTATCTATTTTTGTACGAATAATTCCAATAAAAACGTCAGTTGATGAAATCTATTTTAATTCATCTATGCGCAATTTCAAATTTCACTTTTCTTAATTCTGAAGAAGCCTCTACACTTTCTCCAATTTGCGTAGTTTTCCGCATCTTTTTGATTACTGGGTTATTTGTAATAGGCAATTCAAATTCGGGTTTCAGTTGAGATCTTCATCAACCATTACCAAAAAACTCGTGCATAAGCGTCACACCGAAAACGAAACGTAGGGGCTAACAGGTTGATGTGCTCTAGAACCCTTACCTCCTTTAGCAGATATGAAAATAAAGTTTTTTTAAATCAGGAAGCAATATATTATAGCTAAGAATATTCAGAATAGTGAAAGCAAAAATTTCAATTTGGGTGTGGAGGAGGATTTCATATTTAGAATGCTACCACTTCCCTAATGATATGATCCCTAGCCTTATTATTCCATCCATCAATCATCATATCCTATCACTAATGGATTCGGCTGTGGATAATGATAATTATTGACAATGATAAATTCGGCTATAACTCTCAACCTAATAAATTACAAATAATTATATATTTTATATTTACCTCACATTTTGTGAAATATTTTGTCGTTCACTGAGCGTTAGAAATAAAGAACTAAAAATCTTATTCCTTACTAGGTGTTTCCGTCTTTTCAATTTACTGAAAAGACTGAATCGACAAAGGTAAGGTTTAGGGTGCCGCGATGTTTGAATAAAAGTGCAACTGTGCCGGAAAATTCTAAAGGTTGCGAAGCACTGAAGTAGGCTAAGATGAAGCCCCGCTTGCCTAAAGATCTACTGATTCTTAATGCTCTTATACTGAACATAAATACGACTAAACATTGTTTCTTTGATGGGCGATAAAGAACATCCTTCCGCATAAATCTCAGTAATTTTGTTTGATTAACGACGGATGATTCCCGCTCTGAATATCCTCCCAAGCATTGTAACCCGAAATCATTCACTTGAACAACGTGGCAGATTGCGGCTAACAATCACCGCTGACACCCATTAATTCGGAATGGAAAGTCGCAATCCCCGACCATATTCACCTTCGAGAAGGTACCTGGGCACTCAACCTTTCGAGGTCACCCCAGAAAACATTCCGAGAATTCACCAACTCCGAGAGGCGAAACGAAAATCCGAAAGAGACTCCTTTCGTAAAAAACGCGGAAAAGAGCTTCATTCTGGATTGCGTTAAAATGTCGAATTAGTATAACAAGACCTTTACAAGTTTACATGGTATTTTTCTTTTTTACCCCGACCTGAAACCCATGTTTATCATCGACAGCCTCGAGGTGGGACCGTCCGAAAAACGAAAAACACTTGCGCGGGAGTGGCAAGAATAAAAAAGGCGAACCAGGAGGTGGGGGAGGATGTAAAAAAAAGCTCGAAGAAGAGGGAGGAGTCGATATCCGTGGAGGTATATTACCAAGCCTAATAACGCTTGAGAGACCCAAGGATGATGGCGTTGACGATAACTTGTCCTCCGGGGCTTCCTTCCAAAGGTGGTGTAGGTCTCCGGAGCTGTTTAATGCACCCGCCACCCCCTTTGTGGAGGTAATGGTAGTGGATGTCGCCCTTAGGGGGGATGAGGCGGATCTTCCAGTGAAAGGAGTCTTGAAAAGTTGAGGGTGGAGGAAATTACAGCGTGCGATGGTTCCAGACAGAAGCCGAATAGGGCACCGCAGTTTAGGGATCTCGGAAAGACCACCGGTTGCGTGACTGGAGGGCCCGCCGAGGATCCACGGAGGCCGTTGCGGAGCGTAAGAAAAAGGGTAAAGGGGCCCTGGGGAGGGAAGGGTGTGGGAGAAGGAAGCGGCTTCCATTTTTTTCATAGTTTGAGGGCGAGTGAAAAATTGGGAGAATCCCCGAGAGCATCGGAATGAGGGAGGAAGGAGGGACGATTTGTTAACACGTATGATAATTGGACACTTACTGATGTCATCCGAAGCGGTCGGGAGCCGGTGGTGGGAGGGATGCTGAGATTGTATTCCGAGAGGAGTGACTTGACGACCGATTATAGACATGATGGAATGCGGAGGATTACGTGCGTGGACGTACAATTTTTTGATTTGTTTACCGATACGGGGTTAGAGCGTGATTGCGAGGAGATGAGCTCTTTTGATCTAACGGTACATGATCTCGAGATTCCAAAGTTTAGAAAGAATACACCTCTTTAGAAATAGATCCAACGTATTTCAAGACGATAAAAGCTGGATTCAAAGTTATTAAGGAAGCACTACCTCTGACAATTTTCGTCCAAGAAACGGTAAAGCAATAAAATCTATCAATTTAGCCAGCACCAGAGTTATCCAAACTTATGAACTTCGACGCATCATGGCAAATATTTATGAGGTCTCGCTATATGCACATTATTAAACAAATCTTCAGAGTTTTTTCACATAATGGCTTTATTTAAACGAAAATATTAAAAAATGAAAATAGTGTGTGGATATTTCGTTATCTTTCATATGTTTCAAGAACTTGTTTCCATTAAACTTAACCATTTAAACCAGCTCTTTGCTTATTAAAAGATCCGATTCATTTTCGCCCATTTAGCTAGTTATACAAACTCTTCCCGAACAGGAAACAAAAGGAAGAATAATACGGTTGCGCATATACGTTTTAGATTCCTTTCTCCTGCTTTTGCTGCCTTCTACATTTATTGCAAAACCCACCAATGGTTCGCGTCCTTTTTAAAAATCGCTGACCTAGATGAGGAGCTTTTCTATTCGATAGAACGAAAGATACTTCACTCTTTTTCTTCACAAAGTTATTTGCGCGTCCGGTTTCAGTGACACGCCGTCATCAAAGCCTGATGATGACTACGTATCGCTAAATCCGTATTTTTTGTCGTTGAAACAAATCATCAAAAAACTCGAGTAAATTTTATTTTTTGTTGGTAGCGCAGTTTTCACTCGGTGGAGCTATATTTTTGCGAATTTACTTGTAAAAAAAATAGTACAGAGAAAGATTTATCCTTCATTTACTTTTGTCGCCGTCTTGTTCATACCTCTGATAATATGAAAGCTACTGAGTAATGAGCGATGCCAATCTATGATATTAACTTGGTCACTCCTTATTGAATGCTTCTAAAAGTATGGTAGCTACTGGTGACAACAATGAGGTTCAAACCACCATTAAGGCAAAATACTATGCAGAAGGGATAAGGAATACTATCACCTTAACCCCATAAGGTGTTTACTCCGGTATTATCAGAGGTTTTATCAAAAACAACCTTCATACAGCGTAATTCGATTTCATAAAATGGACTTAAATAATAATATATATAAATTAATTTCTGGAAATAGTTGATGAATATAATTCTGAAAAAAGCTGATAATATAATGATAAATATAATTCGTCGTATTAAAGTAACCTCCTAAGTAAGGGACGATGACCCCGTGTAATACAGTTAACTTAGAGTGAAAACCATATCCTAATCTGTCTGATAAAGGTTTCTTATCACTGATTTCACCGGATAATTATGGTTATAGTGCATAAGTTTGGCTCTAATCTAAGACTGTATCAAACAACGGTACATGCGTTGTTCTTCTATGAGAGCAATAAAGTAGTGGCGATGAAAAGTTACAGATACACTAATTTTGGCCACGCGTCTCATTTCTTTTGCATCACCTAACATCGGAACATTCGTGTATCACGCAAATGAGGAGATCTACAAAATTTTAATTAGGTCCAATTGTTTTCACGCGAGAGATAATCAACGCCACCAACGCCTATGAATCAACGCTAAGTAGCGATGATCGCCTTAGAGAAACAGTGCATAAAATTTGGGCACGAAAGTATATACTGTGAAATATCTTTCGCCGAACTCTTTCGTAAATAATTTATAGCCACATTAATGATGCTACTATTTACCCAATTCTATCTCCTTGTTAATTCGTTAATTTGTGATTTTTATAAGGGCCATTTATCATTGCGAGAGATAAGGAAAATAATGAGGCAATACGTCTGAGGAGCAGGCTAGCAGGAATCTGAATGGGGCGATACTCGGTAAATAAGGTCTTAATCTGGGCGATACTGTATCTGTATTCTATAAGTTTGCCACCTCTCCGTAAGTCTCTCGGACTTTGCCATGGTTAGAGTAATCTCTCCTGTACCCCTAATACCTGTTTGTAAATCAGTTCCTAATTTAATTTACGTAAGCTCTTATATTTGCGTATATTTTTTTTCGATCTATCTTGTAAGATTTTGTGGATATTTGCGGCCAATTCTGCGGAGGCTGACCGATGCAATTAGATGTCCGATTTCTTGCGAAAATAACATCAGTCCTCCCAAAAGAGATGTTCGCATTCGGGATAATAATACAATGAATTAAACCAACGCTTAATTAAGAGGAGTTTCAGGAGAACAATAATTAAAAGTTACGTATATTTTTCGAATTCTAATTCCGTCTGCTAGAAAGTGACTCTTAATTTATCACAGATGATGGTTCCTTTAAGTAAGGAACCTTTCATACCCAATTAAAAGTTCTGATAATTATGTTTACTCTATACTACTTACGAAAATTTAGCAATTAAGATGTTATTCTTTCTGAAGATAATGATACGTAATGAAATTTACAGCAGGGGACATAAATTGTTGTCCGCGATAAGGATATCAACTCTTCTGACAACTACCTAGGCGAATGCGTGGATTTTGTAGAACTTATAATGGAGGGAAATAAGTTCTTCCAGAATCTCCCATAATAGAGGGAAGTAAGTTCTTCTAGAATCTCCCAGAATTTCTATGTTGAATGATAATAATGTATTATTATGATAAAAGTTTCATTAAAGAAAGCAGGTTTCCTCCATTTCAAACTTTTCAATAACTGATACATAGACATATACAAACTTCAGCGGCAAACATCCATTCCCTAAGTAAAAACCAGCATAGTCCGGACTTAAACGCGCTGTCGGATGGCCAGTACACTAACCATTCAGCCACCGAGCTCGTCAAATTATAATTATCATGATTAATGTATAAATATTTCGGAATTAAAAATCCGCTAAGTGGCAACCCAACTTCCTCATCCAACTCGAATAAGGTAAGTCCGAGACAGAGGAATCATTTCGTAAAACAATATTTTTTTCTTCAGTCCATTCCATCACGCTACTTCTTGTGACCATTCTATATAAGCTCATCACTCGTAGAAGAGTAATCCAACTAAAATTAAACGTAATAACAATAGCTGAATATCTCGGAAAATGCATGACCATCGCTCCTAAATTATTACATTATCGATGAAACCAAAGTAATGACCCTTGCAAGCTCGCGCCCGTAACAATTGTCCGTGGCGTATAATCAGGCTCGGGTTATCGGAACCCCGCATCCGTTATGCTTCCGATACGGCCGCTAATCCGAAAATCACGACTCGATTCATCCGTCCTTGGAGAAACAAACCTACGGCGGCGTAATGCGCGGAAGATAGCGGCAATAATAACCGGTCAAGTCCCCCATCATCGGAAAAGAAGTAACATTTTCCGCGAATCTGCGAGGAAAATCTTTAGCATTCCAAACAGGAAAACGTCTCGCTTTCCTCAACCGCGTTCCCAGCTCCGCCTTCTTTCTGATAATGGAGTCCCTTAATTTTCTCGCCTTTTCCACAGAGCGCAGCAAACCTTGTAAAAATTAAATGAAACGATCTGGCGCTCTATTCCCAGCATTTCTGAGGGAACGGAGTTTTCTTGTGCGGTCAGGTAAATCCCCTGGCGGAGGGGCCATCACGTAAATTCGCGTGCAGACAACGTGTAGGCAGAAATTGGTAAAGCGTGCGGTCCCATAGCAATTACCAGAGGCGCCTTGGGTGTTAGCGGAGGGCTCAAATGTCCTTCCCCACGTTACGGCCATGTGATAAAGACAGCGCTGTGATAGGGTTACCAACTTATTGTTCCTCGGAGAAGAATAATCGACCCGTTAAAAGATCTGTATAAATATCCTCGAGTTTTCCATCTTGGATGTCTCCATTTTGTCTGCTTGTGTGTTTCCTCCTTCAGTCTGTTTCTACGAATGACATCAGGAAGACCTCAATAATTTTTGGGGCCACAGGCAACGAAATGAAACTGGCGCTCTAGCTATGAATCCTAAATTCATCGTAATATCTTAGAGGTGGCGTATTTTGGAGAACATTTAATTTATACAAGAATACCGAGTGATTAATTTTCGTAGTGAAGCAGAATTACCTGGCTATCACATAATTTCAAATCTCACCTTTTGCTAAATATTTCCGTTAAAGTCCATGTCTATGTAAGTACCTTGCAAGTCGCCTTTCGGCGTGTGGCAGGGGGTGCGAGCACCATCCCATATCTCAATACACATAAAATAAACTGAGACGATGCTTCAGACATGACTCCAAAGATGAATGAAACATTGCAATGGAGGTATATAATCCATATATTTTCAGCTTTTGAATTCTTAATATTTTTAAAGATCAATGTGTATATGTTCTTTGCTTGAGAACTTGCGAAATTTTTATTTGCTTATAACGGCTTCCAGTTTCTAGGATCGGCATAAATAAATATTTTGTTCAACTGGTCGTGGGGGACTTTTAGATTATATTTTGATTCTTGGCTCGTCTGACTGAATAATTGAAGTACGATATTATCCTCTGTCCACCAGGTGATCCTGTCCAACCCTGTATGTGATCAAGATATTGATAATTACGAGATAGTGGTTCCATTGCTTGCTGAAACCAATATCATTCCTAATAAATCGACAGAAATCAACAAAGCAGGTAAGCCTGGGGCGCGCTAGTTACACTGTCTGATTATGGTTCAGTCTTAAGAATTAGTAGCTATTGTGACTTCCCAAATTCTAGTCCGTATTATCTATCTAATGGGTGAAATGAAAAACCCCCCGCCCGGGTCGCCTTCACGCGGAGCTTCAGGTTTGAACGGATTAAACTGAGATTCATATATACCTAGGATAATTTCAACTTCAGTTCTGATGCATTTAAATAAGAATGATTTTATCGACAACTTTCGAAGATGTTACGCTTTTATAGCAATAACAGCAATGATTAAAGAGAAAATGGGATGAGAGTTTGCGTTTTCCACCCGTAGATTACTCCATTACTCTCTACCACTACCAAATTACTCCATTAAAATCTGTCATCGCTCTCTAACTACCCAATATAAAATAGCAGTTATCTGCTCTCCGAACTATCAGTGTGCATAAAAACTAAATACGATTTATTTTCGAGTTACCAAAGCTTAATGAAAAATTATTTAAGTGGATTAGTAAATTTTTTACCTTTAAATTTTCATGTGAAAAGAATACAGAAAGGAAGATTTCATTGTGAATGTAAATTTACTGTATTATTTCAAATTGTTCTTTTATTACAGTGACAAATAAAGAAAAAATTCAGACTGCATCTTTTTAGTTTTCATTTAAAAATGGTCCACCCCAGAACCTTCATAATTCCTAGTATGGGAGATGCCGGACCGCACATCTACTCCAAATTATTCTTAATAAAGATATGAAAGAAGCAAATACTCAGAGAATGCAAGTCCGGGAAACGGAAATTGACGTGGAAAATGAAAATACAAGAAACTTGATGTTTGAGTAATTTGAATAACCTTGGAGACTTTCAAAAAAAAAATTCTTAATGAGATACGGGACCAGAGGGTTAGAAAGAATGTATGTAAAGGATTAAAAATTAATACGAAAACGGTGGAGAAAATAATTTCTGAATTTTTCAGATAATTCAGAGAATAGCCAGAAAAATTGTGTGGAATTTCTGGATTATTCTAGAAATTTTCCATATTAG
Organism: Ladona fulva; assembly: GCA_000376725.2. Lineage (NCBI taxonomy): Eukaryota > Metazoa > Arthropoda > Insecta > Odonata > Libellulidae > Ladona > Ladona fulva. The sequence continues at coordinate 34,445 of KZ308617.1, forward strand.
GTGCTATCGGGAACCTGAAAACTTCCAAAGTCTACATATGGGTTCTGAAAGCTTTCGCTCAAAAATATTCTAAGATGAGAAAGAGTCATGCATTAAGCAGAACTGAAACACGAATAATGTAAAAACTAGCACATCAATAAAGGTAATGATTGAAGACGAAGAGAAGAGGAGGAGGAGGATAAGAGTGCTTTAGGCACAGAGTACTTCCCAAACTTAAGCTGCTCCATAGACGGCCCCGAATCTCTTTTTGAAAGGCGAAAATAATGGCATTTAATTATGAAAATAACTTCCACTTTTGTTCTTTGACTATATATATTTTTACCCTGAACTGAAGCACAATTTTTCTAACACAATGTTTTTGAAAATTTCAGTCTTTTTGCTATTTCGATTTTGTTTCAATTTCGCAAGGATATTCAGTCATTATTTCACGATTTCAAACTTACTTTGCGAGATTTCTGTGAAGTGATTTCGTCTTTTAAAAAGGCCATGAGAATTTTTGCAGCTATTCTCTGAAATACTGAAAGTTAAATCTCTCTCAGGTGAAATTTAATGTCTAAAACTGTCCAAAGCATCGGCCATTTCGGGCGAACGCTACAGTAGCTTAAATAAAAATAAATAGTATTTCCAGCAAAAGAAATCTTGTAATTCAAATAACTATGCGTATCACACACTAACTGTTCCTGTTATGGATTTCAAGTTAAAGCAAAATTTTAAAGGCATTAAAAGCAAAACGGAAGCTGATTCAAATCTTCCTCAAGAAAGCATGTTTTTTTTTGCTACCCAAATATTTGTTGTTAAACTCTAAACTGTCTAAGCGGACCGAGATTAACTTCAGCTTAACTGAATAAAGCTCGATTATAATGCGTGAATATATAATAATACTCAATAACAAACTCCTTGACATCAAAGTGTTTCAATTCTCCATACGTAAATAAAGATATCCATAACTCTTCGTAGGGTTGCAAAAGAGCTTGCAGATAAGTTGTGATAAGTTTTTTTTAAGAAAGGGTTACCTCTTACTTCATCATATAAGTTTTACTGTATTCAGATTGAAGCACATAAAATGTCATCAGAACTCAAATACAATTTGATTTCAAGATGCCACATCTCTAGCAGTAAACAATTACCCGTAATGGATTTTGCAAGTATATTATGTGTGGGCATATTAACAGCTATCAACATTTATTTTCCATTGTATTCTGTTTTCTAATTCTTACTTATAAATAAACGAAATTAAAATTGCAGGTGTACATATACCCTAAATAATTGCTTAACTATGAGAAATTCTTGAGTCAAGAACTTGCTCTGAATTAGACTACCACTGAAAAAGCAAAATCTCTTGTATAGACACTCAAAACTCAATGACTATAAATTAATACCTATCTACTCAACATATTAAAGTTACTTCATGAAAGTTCTACCTTTTTCTCGCAAATTTCAGGGTTCAAATAAATGTTCCCACAACTTCCATTAAATGCACGAAAAATAAAAACGCACGAATACGTATACGTCCACCTCAAACATTCTTGTCTGTAATGACGCTTACGGAGAATCGTACTCCTATCTATGTTTTGACGATTTCAACTGAAGTTTGTAACTCGCTTAAAAGAAAACTTTCTTTGACAATGCTGCTGAGAATAATATTTTAATAGCATCAACAACAACTTGAAAACCACACTGAATGCGAATTTAAAACTTTGCTGTTTTAACCGTGAAAGGTTTTAAAAATGCCATCAATCGATATTACTAAAATAAAACTACAAACCAGTTTTCTGGTCGTATAATTTTCTCGTCTTCGGTAAAAACCATGAAGACCTGAATTTCCATGCATCAAAAATAAGATAAAAGTAATTGAAACAAAAACAGGCTATCTTTGTGAATTTCGGCCAAGCAGCACAATTTATCGGTCTCGTGATGACGCATGGCATGACGCAAAATAATGCGCAGACATCGGGAAATTCTTCAGAAATGTCCAATCTAAAGCCTAAATCACAAAAGTTAAACGCGTTAACTGGAACTCACGGTGTGAATCTTACAGGGACTTTACGGATTTCTGTAAAAATTTCATTGGAATATAAGAAATACAAAATACTGATAATTTTAGTAACTGATTCGAAGAAACGCAATGAATAAAGCTGTATAAGATACAGCACTACGATACTACTACAGCAAAGAATAAAATAAGGAAATAGGGGACACGATTTTAAACTATAAATAAACCTGTCTTTTAGTCCAGTCACCGTTTCGAAAGCTGGTTGATTCCTTAACGCCTTCAGAAATCCTTATTAATTAAAAAAAAATTTACTCTAGATAACTCAACAAGAGTTCCATGATATATGATTCTAAAATCCATATTTTCACTAAATATTCAATGAATACTTCCCAATTGTTAAAGTGGATACTGCGAAATTTTCCGTCAGTTAGTGGGTTATTCAGACGTTAATGAATCGTTATCGAAGAAAAATATTGTATGACATTTATAAATGCACGCTTTCCCTTTCGAATTCCCTCCTCGGGGACAGCCTTGGACGAACCAGCACTATATTCTGCCAAACAAAAACCGTTCGACAGGCTGGCGTAGTGGGTCGCGGCACCTAGGTGCGACGCTACTGTCTCGGGTTCGAATCCGGTCGCGGGCGCTTCCGGGATTAGAGGGCCGCCAACCCCACCGGAAGCTTTTTCTTCATCCTAACTTCGGAATAAACGGATTCGAGCCCGTACTTTAGTGTTGCGGGTGCCAAAGACCCGCACCCAGCCCTCGAACCCGCTTGGCGGGCGGCCAAATCGTTTATTCGTAACATTTTCTTTGGATTACTTTTTTGGCTGAAAAAAATTTCAATTTCAAGCCATTTTCACTTGACCACTTTCAAAAAATTGCGCTGCTGGTCTCAAAAGTTAAAGAAAAGGAATTTTAAATCCAGACAACCCACACACAATGGCATTTAATTGTGGGTGGGCTGTCTGTATTTTAAAACTCATTTTCCCAACCTGAGTCCAGCAGTGCAACGTTCTGAAAAAGGAAGCGCAAAAAGGGAACAAAAACTCACAAGACGTTTTTTGGCATTAAATACTGAATTATTCAATTGGCGCAAACGGCGGGTAAAATATTAAAACGGACAACACATGATATTTTCGAATTTCTAACAATGGAAAAGTAAGCTTCAGCACACATACGAGAGTAATTGAGAATTTGCTGTGTAAATATAACCACCTTTCAAGTTGCCGTAGATTCGCGACAAATAAGAGAGAAACTGAGAAAAGTCTGAATAAATAAACTAATATACTATATATTAAGTTCCGTCATNACGTGCTTTCTCTAAATTTATTAAGTAGATTTTTCCTTTGTTTACGCCTTCTATCTTCCAAAGATTCCCATCCCGCATCCTGAAGCATTTGCGTAACACTCACTGACTTGTCATAACAATTCTTTACAAAACGTATCGCCTTTCGCAGTACTTTTTCTAATTCCCGAATACAACACTTTTCTTCAGGGTCCCATACACTACAGTCATATTCCAGGTGAGGCCTGACCAACGCATCGTGACATCACTCACGGACTTTTCAAGTAATATTTTAGACCAAAGGGGAGCCAAAATTAGAAATTTTAAATATTATTGGAATAAACTTTCACGATTGCAACGTAGATATTAAGTACCGATTTACTTAAACTGCTTCTTTTCTAATCTGGGTCAAGAGAAACTCAACAAAGATAAACAAGTTCATTACGAAAAGCCCTGGGAAGGAGTTATTCGAAAGAATCTCAGATAATTAAACGGAAATTATCAATATTTCGGCAGTGAAAACGTGTATATTTCAAGTTATGATAATAACAAAATAAGGACACATTATGAATTGTAATACACATCAACAAATGTCCTAAATTCAAAGAAGCACTGCATTCAGATCATGGTTTCTTAGGTTTAACTAACATTATTCGGAAAAGAATTATTTTAAGACAAACTTTGACGTATGTTGAAAATTCTGCCGTCTATGCCATTTCATAGGTTTACGTAAGAAATAACTGTATCCCAATTGAGGAAAACGCAAAAGAATAGAAGTAAAATGGGGGGGAGATAGTTTTCAGTTTGAAATAAGCCATCCAAAATAAAAACATAAATAGGCGTGGGCAAAAAGCTGCAACATGTTCGCTGCAACCAAAATGCCACTGGTGCGGATTATTAAAAAATTATAAAAAAATAATAGCTACCAATAGTAAGCGGAATAAAAAATATTTTACTAAGAAAACTAGTAAGAAATATAGCAATTGGCAAAACTGCATTGAAAACAAAATATTTGCAGAAAAATAATTCCTATCAAATATAGTACGTAACGAAAATGCTTTGAACGAAAGCGTTGGTAGCGAATCTTCCTATTAAAAGACGGAAATCATAAATGGGAGGAGGATTTTCCGTAATCACAACCTTAAAAGAGGGGTGTAACAATCGTTTGAGTTCAAATGCAGAAAAATGTATAAAGAAACCCATGAAAAGTAAAGCCAAACAGTTCACTGCGATCAATTAACTTCCTTCAATTATTCTATGGCTTCAAAAATCTCTAACAACAAAATCAGTTGGCCTATTTAAAAATCTGTAAAAATCGGCAGAACAGCACTAAATAAGTATGAATCAGAATATCTCTTTCACCGCATTTAAGAAGCAAAGAGAATGAAGTGGCAAGAAAAATAATTAGTACAAACCGTAAGTTCACTCTATGGATAGACTACCTTGATGTATCGGCAATGAATTTCTCAAGATAGGAAGCTCTCCTAATGAGACATATGGATGTAGGAATCGATTCAGTGAAGTACATTTGATTAACGTCAGATAATTAACTAAACTCTCAGGGTGCACCAATTTTATCACCACCTAATTCCCAACTCAGCATCGCCCATTATTCTATAAAATTAGCAGTTGCTAAAGCAACAACTTTAAACAGTTGTTATTTGTTCAAATGTACGTCTTAATTTTACAAGACACATGATGAATGCTATTCCAGCTATATATTATTTAAAATTGCAATGCCTAGGTCGGGGATCGAATGATCTAATCAATAAAACTCAAAAAAGCTTTACTTAGCCAATTCCGAAAACAGGTGAAATCAAACTGATTACACCCTCTATCAGCAAAAAATTTCAATTTATCTAACCTTAAAAACCCAAGTTATAACTTTTTTCATTGTAAAAGACGGAAAAGGTGCCTAATGCTCCTAAACATCGACATTGGTATCATATAAACGTTATGCCGACACTACTGTAGATCGGTCAACCAAAGTCTTCATTAAGTCAAGAGAAAGAACCACTTACATTGGTGCACAACGGTCAATGCTTGCTGTCACCCACTAGGCGCAGAACTTGAAATAGGAAAGCGGCTGTTACACTCCATTTGGCTCGGAATCTCCCTCCATTTTGATGATCTTCACATCCAACAGCAACTGTTTCTTGGACTTCTAGAGTGACCGAGATTGAGCATTGCATCAATAATCTGATAAGCTATGAGGTTATAAATATTATAAAATAAGGTTACAATATTTACTTGACAATTAATTTGAATTTTAAAGCATACGTAATAGTATAACCTACAAAAAGCTACAAGTGAAAGCAAAGGCGGTGTAACTGTAACGGAGGTTTCTTTTTCAAAGACTGACGTATAAATCCTTTTGATAAAAGAAATTGCAATGATAAAGCAAGTAGCCGTGTAAATAATGGCGTAACTTTAACCAATAAAAATACACTTTTGTAATATACGTCTATACTAAATATAGATATATACATCATATACATTTTCAATACTATACAATTTCAATAATGTGCATTGATAGTAAGTAATAATAATGATTTTTGCACAAGTAAATTACTGTAACTAATAGTAAGCAACAAAACTTACTACTGGCTATCAGCGCTAGATTAATGTTAAACTCATCTGTATTTAAGTTCATCAGAAATTGAACTAAGCAAATGGTTAATCATCTACATAAGTACCCAGCACACAGCTTTACGGCGTGTGGCAGGGTGTGCAAGCACCATAACTCTACTTTGCTAATCGATTGCTTTCGCGTATCGTTCGCGGAAAAAAATGAATTTTTGAAACGACTTGTTCTAGCATCTATTTCTCTGATTTTCCTCGCTGTATCAGAACTGCCTATATAACATGGGGGACGTATTATATCAGCTACATCATCTGTGAACGTGCTTTCTCTAAATTTATTAAGTAGATTTTTCCTTTGTTTACGCCTTCTATCTTCCAAAGATTCCCATCCCGCATCCTGAAGCATTTGCGTAACACTCACTGACTTGTCATAACAATTCTTTACAAAACGTATCGCCTTTCGCAGTACTTTTTCTAATTCCCGAATACAACACTTTTCTTCAGGGTCCCATACACTACAGTCATATTCCAGGTGAGGCCTGACCAACGCATCGTGACATCGCTCACGGACTTTTCTTAGCTCCTATCGCTGGTGAGCTTATATGGATAGTAGAAAGTAATCAATTAATCCTGAAGCCGTCCCCGATATTAATAGAGATTTTTGAAATTAAAAAGACCTATCAAGTGTGACGAATTCAACGAAGGCCGTCTTTTAAACGAAATGATGACATGTACGCGATGATTGGGGTGTTAAAAACATAACTTTATAAATGAAAATCATGTGGTTTAATTTTTCGTGCAACATTTTGGAATTTTATGGGTCTTCTTTAATTTAAACTTTGAGAAAAACTGCCTCTGAGTCATTCAAATTCACTTATTTCACAAACGAAATCCAATGACATAAAATCTGAACTTTTCCCCAAAACTCTCATAAACTGCACTCTTGACTTCCAGGCTAAGAGAGAAAATAAGCATAAGAAGTAAATAAGACTTAATTTCGATAGTACAATTAAAAACATGAGACGTAACAGCTTTTCAGCAAAAGCTTTTAAGAAGCCACCGGATTTGAGATTGAAAACGCAAGCGCAGAGAAGAGACATAAGAATGAATCGCTAAATTGTGCCACTGAGCATAACCTAAATGACTCTTTAAGTATAAAAAATCAAAATTTAAGTAATTCATCTTTGACCATTATTGTTAGAATCAGAACCTTGTATTTCCTTTTACTCTAATCATTTTCCTTCTCGATTCTATCTTCTCTTTCGGAAACGTAACCCCCGCGAAAGACGAGGCCTGTCCTGTATTTCCGGAAAGTGGCGGAGCAGACGTGGTGAAATATCTCGAAGAAATTTTAAATGATAGAATAAAACATGCAGCGAATAATAATTTTAAAATGTGACATCCTTTAGAGAAACTTGTGATCAAAGACTACAACGAATAACCTAGAGTATTTACATTGGGAACTAGGAGAAAGCTTCATTTGTTTATTCAAACGTATGCAATCTGCTACATCAAGTAATATTTTAGACCAAAGGGGAGCCAAAATTAGAAATTTTAAATATTATTGGAATAAACTTTCACGATTGCAACGTAGATATTAAGTACCGATTTACTTAAACTGCTTCTTTTCTAATCTGGGTCAAGAGAAACTCNTGAATCAGAATATCTCTTTCACCGCATTTAAGAAGCAAAGAGAATGAAGTGGCAAGAAAAATAATTAGTACAAACCGTAAGTTCACTCTATGGATAGACTACCTTGATGTATCGGCAATGAATTTCTCAAGATAGGAAGCTCTCCTAATGAGACATATGGATGTAGGAATCGATTCAGTGAAGTACATTTGATTAACGTCAGATAATTAACTAAACTCTCAGGGTGCACCAATTTTATCACCACCTAATTCCCAACTCAGCATCGCCCATTATTCTATAAAATTAGCAGTTGCTAAAGCAACAACTTTAAACAGTTGTTATTTGTTCAAATGTACGTCTTAATTTTACAAGACACATGATGAATGCTATTCCAGCTATATATTATTTAAAATTGCAATGCCTAGGTCGGGGATCGAATGATCTAATCAATAAAACTCAAAAAAGCTTTACTTAGCCAATTCCGAAAACAGGTGAAATCAAACTGATTACACCCTCTATCAGCAAAAAATTTCAATTTATCTAACCTTAAAAACCCAAGTTATAACTTTTTTCATTGTAAAAGACGGAAAAGGTGCCTAATGCTCCTAAACATCGACATTGGTATCATATAAACGTTATGCCGACACTACTGTAGATCGGTCAACCAAAGTCTTCATTAAGTCAAGAGAAAGAACCACTTACATTGGTGCACAACGGTCAATGCTTGCTGTCACCCACTAGGCGCAGAACTTGAAATAGGAAAGCGGCTGTTACACTCCATTTGGCTCGGAATCTCCCTCCATTTTGATGATCTTCACATCCAACAGCAACTGTTTCTTGGACTTCTAGAGTGACCGAGATTGAGCATTGCATCAATAATCTGATAAGCTATGAGGTTATAAATATTATAAAATAAGGTTACAATATTTACTTGACAATTAATTTGAATTTTAAAGCATACGTAATAGTATAACCTACAAAAAGCTACAAGTGAAAGCAAAGGCGGTGTAACTGTAACGGAGGTTTCTTTTTCAAAGACTGACGTATAAATCCTTTTGATAAAAGAAATTGCAATGATAAAGCAAGTAGCCGTGTAAATAATGGCGTAACTTTAACCAATAAAAATACACTTTTGTAATATACGTCTATACTAAATATAGATATATACATCATATACATTTTCAATACTATACAATTTCAATAATGTGCATTGATAGTAAGTAATAATAATGATTTTTGCACAAGTAAATTACTGTAACTAATAGTAAGCAACAAAACTTACTACTGGCTATCAGCGCTAGATTAATGTTAAACTCATCTGTATTTAAGTTCATCAGAAATTGAACTAAGCAAATGGTTAATCATCTACATAAGTACCCAGCACACAGCTTTACGGCGTGTGGCAGGGTGTGCAAGCACCATAACTCTACTTTGCTAATCGATTGCTTTCGCGTATCGTTCGCGGAAAAAAATGAATTTTTGAAACGACTTGTTCTAGCATCTATTTCTCTGATTTTCCTCGCTGTATCAGAACTGCCTATATAACATGGGGGACGTATTATATCAGCTACATCATCTGTGAACGTGCTTTCTCTAAATTTATTAAGTAGATTTTTCCTTTGTTTACGCCTTCTATCTTCCAAAGATTCCCATCCCGCATCCTGAAGCATTTGCGTAACACTCACTGACTTGTCATAACAATTCTTTACAAAACGTATCGCCTTTCGCAGTACTTTTTCTAATTCCCGAATACAACACTTTTCTTCAGGGTCCCATACACTACAGTCATATTCCAGGTGAGGCCTGACCAACGCATCGTGACATCACTCACGGACTTTTCAAGTAATATTTTAGACCAAAGGGGAGCCAAAATTAGAAATTTTAAATATTATTGGAATAAACTTTCACGATTGCAACGTAGATATTAAGTACCGATTTACTTAAACTGCTTCTTTTCTAATCTGGGTCAAGAGAAACTCAACAAAGATAAACAAGTTCATTACGAAAAGCCCTGGGAAGGAGTTATTCGAAAGAATCTCAGATAATTAAACGGAAATTATCAATATTTCGGCAGTGAAAACGTGTATATTTCAAGTTATGATAATAACAAAATAAGGACACATTATGAATTGTAATACACATCAACAAATGTCCTAAATTCAAAGAAGCACTGCATTCAGATCATGGTTTCTTAGGTTTAACTAACATTATTCGGAAAAGAATTATTTTAAGACAAACTTTGACGTATGTTGAAAATTCTGCCGTCTATGCCATTTCATAGGTTTACGTAAGAAATAACTGTATCCCAATTGAGGAAAACGCAAAAGAATAGAAGTAAAATGGGGGGGAGATAGTTTTCAGTTTGAAATAAGCCATCCAAAATAAAAACATAAATAGGCGTGGGCAAAAAGCTGCAACATGTTCGCTGCAACCAAAATGCCACTTCCCGGTATTGATTAATTCTCTCTAATAAAACATCTTTCCCACTCATTTCCACAACCTTCTCAAGTAATCAAATGAATTAATATTATTAATAACTAAATATCAAATGTATACTATGAGATTCTACGGAGAATACATACGTTTATAGCATAGAATACCAAAATTAATCATAATAATTTCTCTACACAGCAAGGTTATGCCATTCTACATTCCATACAAGATACAAATATTACTTATCTAAAATTCCTTAAAAAGGAAAACGATAAATGAAAATACGCATCCTAACAACAGGAATTTCCATAATGAGCATGTTATAAACCGTAAAATTATGAATTCATAAAAAGTCTCTTCTTGCTTTATTTTAAGTGCAGTTTGCTTGTGAGCCAGAATTATTCTAACATATCAATTATCATATTTAGGCTATATTAAATTTTATTACCTTGTATTATAAAGTACCAGTATAAACAAAATATCTTTGAGCAGCCAGCTTCTAATAGTTTAATTCGCTCACATAAATTATATCGAGCAATTCACTCGAAATTGTATTAATACTAAATCTAAAACGAATATTTCCCAAAAACCCTGAAAGTAAAATCTTTTTGAGATGAAAGAAGAGCGATAAGGGACCAGAAAATAATCACCACGCCCACATCCGATTAATGCATGCTAATGTTCATTGACGATTACAGGGGATGCAAGCACGAAATACAGCAGTGGCGTTCCCTTCAGAAAGAGGTGTAACTTTCCAAAGGGCTTAATTGACCACCTCAGATTACTTATAATTAGGGTTTGGGCTGTTTCCGGCTCCCTTGAGGATTGCATGTTTCTTGCGGAAAAAATGTAACGTTCATTTCCTGCCGTTCACGCAAATTCATCGATCCGTTGAAAATATGTGCGAAGAGGCTGGGAGAAAACTCGTCGCTCACCGGTTTATCTCGCCTTAGATACATACTAAGACGTAGCCAAGGCGTGACCTTAAAAATTGTTGAAACCGAGGGGAAAAACATGGAACTAATTAGGCTGATAATAGATTTCTCGGTTGATATTAAGCGGTGCGTTAAAACCTTTCATAAAGAGAGCTGATGATGAAACTGCGACTGAAGAGATACTGATACGCCGTAGACCGCGACTGTTCAAAATGACCGGATTACTTTTTAAACTAATTAAACTGCGCATAACCAAACTCAATCGCCGAATTTCTTAAAAAAAAGAGTTAAATTTTTCGAACTAAACTTTGGCCGCAAGGAGCCAACTTTCTGAAGCTATTTCACTGAAAAGTTTCGTTGAACTGAAGATTAAAAAGCTTACGTATATTTGCGGCTCAGTACATTTTCTGCCATTCCTACATGACACTCATATATGCGAACGATTTCTTCATAAAATCATCTTAATATCTGTCGTGCGTTTACTTTGAGACATATCTCTTTTCTTTTTAATTATAAATTATTTAAATTGGTCTATGTAGTCCTGATGACAGCGAAGGCGTAAAATAAAATCTTTAAGAAAATGCTACTAAATGCCAAGTCAGTGAAAGAACTTGATTCTAAATACCCAACAACTAGAAAGTATAGGGATGAAGGGGTGAATTTCATGGAGTGGAAAATGTATCAATAAACCATAAATTATACCATAAACCTGTACCCACGTGTACAGGTTTATGGATATGAGTTGATGGATGCACGTTGTTATTACACTAATTTTGTTATTTATTAGTATAAATTGGTACTGATTTTATTATTAGCAATATATGATATATTATGATTTTTTTATTCTCTCCGCCGTTATTTTAAATATGAAAATACACAAATGAATTAGGAAATGAGCATTCAATGGCTTAAGATGGAATCAGTTCTACGAGACTTCTACAATCACTTGTACGATAATACCCAGTGTCTCCATTTGTGATATGTCTTCATAATGTAATTAACCAAAATGTTTACTAATTTAAATATAAATCCTTAAAAAAGTATCGATATCAATAAAAATATATGCGTCGATATTTCATTACCTGTTGTTACCATTTTCCTTACTCTTGGTACTTTTATCTCCTTTTTCTACATTAAATTCATGCCACTTTTTTTATATCCATCGCTTCATATATACAGCTAAGGAACCTGTTTATATACTTATTATTTTAAGTACTTTCACTCTATATAAATGCATAACTTTGTATAAGAAAAAAATTTCTAAATCTACAGTATGGATGTCTATTCCATACATGTGAGGAAAAGCGCAAACGGGCGTCAAGAGATGTCCAACTGGTCCTTTCAATTGAATCAATTGAACACAATTCACCGGAAGGAAGATATAAATGAGACCCCAAAAATATTTCAGCCAAAACTTAATTGCTATTGAATGCAATGTAATGGTAAAAGATAGTAGCTATTCCTTGTGGTATCGGTTTCTTTAGAGAATCAAAATGCGATCGATAATTAGGATCATTAGTATTATCGTAGGATCTTCACTGTTGAAATATTGTAGATTGCTATCAAGAAATCCCTCGCAATTGGGAGGAAATTAAATGTTTATGAGAATATGCGTCGCGTTGGATTTACGCCCTCTATCCTTGATTCATCTTCTACGCTCCCTGTCTTGGCTAGATTATTCATAAACCGCCCTGGAGATAGTTTCTAATGGAGAGATAAAGCACACACCACTCACGCAGGAGATATCTCCTTAATTTGCGTACTGCCTCCAGTCCTGCCACTGGCCTTCATACTCAAACAGATCCAAGAGTTTACCATCTGCGGTGGGATATCTGTCATAATTGACCTCCCATTACGGCTACCTCGATACACATTGGCGGAAAATATCCATAGCTGAATAAAATCCCAACTAATTTGAAATTTTTTCAGAGATGATGTGATACTGGAAAATGTTTTCGAGGCATTGGGATTGCTATCTCTTTGGAAATGTTAGAGTAAAAATGCTTAAAGACGCAATCTCTCTTTGTGAAAAAAATAAATCCAAATATTTTAATTTAATAAATTGGTAAACCCTTGCAGATTTGACCATGAGTTTCCACTACCCTTCACTCTTAGAGAAGATGAAAATATCATCCTACTTATCCTCCTATAACACAGTGTTTCGCAAACTTTTATACGCCTCCTTGAAACCATACCGCCGCCCTCCAACCATCATCTACAAAAACATCTCTATGGAGAACAATAATGAGGAAAATTAAAACTGCAATGATGAAAACAACCATCAAATCACAATATGTAAATGTTCTGATAGTTTATTACTGCCTTTAATTCAGTAAAATCCAACTGAGAAAGAATATTTTTTCTAGGCAATAGAATAAAATGTAATTGCGTATAATCATTGATTACACCAGCTCCTCTATGGGGGCGATATTGCCCACATTCACTAGCCCAACCCAAATTGCCACCTTAACGTTCTGGTACGACGCAGGAATTGTGAAAAACAAGAAAAATTCTCTTTAATTTCTGAGCCTGAAGCCACAATTACGAATGGCTAACGTGCTAAATGACACTCAGAGTAGCCTTAAATTCTCGTATCCGTTCAATAGTGCAACCGAATAAGTATTGAGTAGATAAAAAGATATTATTTGTAACCATTGCAAAGGCATATGAAAAATAACTAACTTGAAGCATAGCGTTACGAAAGTAAAACAATTGAAAATCTACAAAACCATCAGCCGATATTCTGAATGAATGAGAACGCCTCAACCATTAGCTAACCAAAGCTTTAAGGAATGAATGAGGAATATCTATTTTTATTTGTTAATGAGTAGGCACGCAAGCGAGATTGAGATTAAACCTACTATACCTATTTATAAGTATTGTTTGGATTTTAAAATATTTTTACTTTCGAAATCCCTAATGGTTACTATCCCAACTAAGCATTTAAATCCTATTTATTTTCGCTTCCGTAAGTTGAATATCACCGTACAGGAATCAGTCCAGAAGCTACTTTGAATCTCATCTGCAGGTTCCACCATCAGCTACCAAAAGCTCAGAAGAGAAAGTGTGGCTAACTTAGTAAGGTGAGGTAGTTTGCTCACTCAGCCAGAATGCTACGAAAGATACAGCAACAGGTCAAGTGTAGCACTATGACTCTGTGTTAGACGAATTTTATATCATTAAATAAGAAGTTAGCAGGATAAATGTCACCATTCGCCATTACTTACGCCATTTAGATTTTCCTTATCAATATTCTGTCTTATCGTCTTAACTTCTGATTTAACTTTAATTACTACGCCTCCTTTCTAATATCACATACATACTTACTCGTATGCATTTTGGATATATTATCTTATATGTTAGATAAATTGAATTGTATACTTTCCCTTTTCTTTCCTCTTTTGGCTGTTTTCAGCTGTCGACGCCAGAAGAACATATAGTTCGAGCTGCCAGAATGATCAGTACACCATAATTAAGAGTTTTATCTCTGTGTTTTCGCGGATTTTTTTGCTCCCCTTCTTGTATGGGCGTTTTCCCGCATCGTGAGTTTTTCTCCGTAAACCTTCAGTTGAGGTTTTATTTCTCTCTCTTACTTTGTGTTCTTTATTCTTTTTATTTTATATTTTTAATGTTTGTATTAATTTAGGCATTATATAATATTAGGACGCAGATGTTAGTTGTAAGTTGACTTTATTTGAGTAATTTTTTATATCACTGACTCAGAGGTTTGGTGTAAGAGAGGACCATTGGGCCGAACATCGCCGTAAGGGTAAAATAAATAAATAAATAAATTACTCTTACATCAGTAGCCTCACATTTTCAAAGCCATAAACAAACGAAAAAATTATTGGGCATAAAATGAATGAATGTCATGAAATTAACAAACTTATTGTAAAAGCAATAAAATTTACAGGCTCTTCACTATTAATGAATAAGATTGAATGTGTTAATAATGACTGTAATTCACTATTAATGAATAATACCACTGCTGAGACAGAGAAGGGAAACCTTGGGGGTATTTAGGAGAGTTTTACCAAAAATTAGGTATATTGTGTAAAGAAAATTTCGTGAAGTTCAGCGCTAGGAGTGGATTCATATCTCTAATATTTGAAACCTTGGTTACGTCAATTTCGGTATCTTTGTATCCTTATTAGTTTAAAGACTTTGTCTGCATAATCCACGCATACGTTCAGAAGTGAACCTTAGTTAATCGTATTCTCAAAAAATGAAGCGACAAAATGTCCTTTTCGTTGCGTAAAACGTTATTCCTCTGTCTCATTATTCCTCAGTCATTAGACATTATCATTACGTCACTATTGTTTCCTTGAGAGTTCAGAAAGTCGCAGTTAGTGTGATTTATATCAGTTTTTATTTTCCCATTTAGAATCAACTAGTTCAGCTAGTTTATTAAATGAAGCGAAATTAAAATATATTCCCTATATTTTATCTTCACAAATTTCAGGGCTTTCTAATTGAGCCTGAGAGAAAGCTGAAAATTGAAAAAGGGGAATATGTTTAATAAAGCACTTTGTTTTCTAAAATGCATTCACTAAAGGTCAAGTAGATAGAGAAGAGAGAATGAAGACGCGGAAGAAAGTTGAGAGAGAACTAAAGGGCTGCACGAGAGAGATTTACCGCTTGGGAGCAACATTCGGTAGCCCAAGCATTAGCATTCTGAATGTTTTATCTCTCAATCTATTCATATCTCAGACTTACGATCCTACATCTAAATACTACCCCGCGACTTCAAAAAGATTATGCATTACATATCACGCGCGGCTTCCATCGCTTGTTTTACGTATCTTTCTATAGATAGATAAAGACTTTCGCGTATGGAAGCAAAATGGCTGGTTCATAAGTCGACTAATTTACGAAATCGTAAAATCCCTCTATTCTCTGCGCTATTGCGGTTAAAATTAATTTTAAGTCTAAACTGAAGCATATTTACGAGGTTACTTACCTATTCATTTGAAATTTTTGCTTAAAATTCCCTGTTTTTGCACCACACACTCCACAAAATTAAAAGCTTTAAATCACTTATCCTACCCTAAAAAACTTCCTATCACAGCAATATCGATATAAAAAGCTTCATGGACTTAATTACGAAAGAAAAAGTTGCTGGATCGTATAAATGGCAAGTTTAGATTTCGAGAGGGAAAGAAAGGCAGTTAAGTTGGGAATTTTGAGGTGCATGTACATGGAAAGTCACGTGGAAATTACGCCCAATCACCGTCTTTGTTAGAATATCAGGCAATGTTTCATTCCCTTCCGGACTTGGGAAGAAAAAGGGATTCTTTTGGAAACGTAAGCAAAATCTTCGACTTTTGTATTCAAAATTTCATTGCAGAATGTATACGTTTATTAGAGTGTCATATTTATTCACAAAAAATATTAAATACATATGAATGATGTTTTCTAACGAATGTATTTTCACAATAATTCTCGATTTAAACTTTACCTTGATAACTTTACCACAGTTTTTCGACCAAAAAACAAATTATGTATGCATCTTAACATTTTTACTTCAACTGTTTTTTGTGTTTTTCTACGTATATACGCAAAACCTTATAAACTGAATCCTTAAATATTTTATTTCTTAAGGAAAGGTAAATTAATAAGCACGGATAAGCCGTGCGGCTGAAACCCAACAAATAACAGGTGTGAAAAACAGCGATATGACTGGAGAATAACATTTTATTTCTCAAGGAGAAATGGGCATGAAAAAAGTCTGACGGAACCGGGATACGAACCCGGGTCGGTTGCTCTATCCATTGAGCTATTCCACCAGAACATTTAAGGTCCCGGTTCCGTCAGACTTTTTTCATGTCCGTTTCTCCTTGGGAATTTTCCTAGGTGCACGCCTTATCGTGCCAAGTACCTAAAACCCTTTCCTTATTTTATTTCTCAATACAATGATTGATTATTGCTCAAATAATTTACTTTCCTTGGGAATTTTAAAAGAAAGAGCCTTAATATTAGTGGAATCGTCTTACATTCAGGTAAATGTAATATTAAATCTAAAGATTCGTGAAACATCAATTCAGGCACGAATCGGCAGCTAAATTTCTATAAGCACCGTTCCAGGGACAAATTCGTATTAAAAGAAGCTCGATTCATTCCTTTCAAATTCTCTCTCCTTCCACTGGACCTATACTTTACAGCGTTTTCTCCACACACCACTATCTTAATCTCTGTTTCCTCCCTATCCTATATTCGTCCATATTTCCCCTCTTCTTTTTCTCTTCCTCTCCTTCCCCATCTCTCTCATCGCGGTGTTTTTTCCGAGGCAAAAAACAAAACGGCGTGAGATCGTTTTGGGCGATACGGGTGGGTCCCTTCTCTAACGCCCCCGGCACCGAAGACGGCGAACTTGGGCTGTAGGGTTGGAGGAGGGAGTTGCGTAGGACGGCGAGGGGAAAAAATTTCCTACGGGTCGGGCGAAGATGAAAGTAGGTGGAGGAAGAGATCGTGGAGAAAGTTTTCTAGGAAAATAAACTGGCAGCGAAAGGGGCGGAGACTGAGTGCATGAATAATTATATTGTTACTGGAGTAATAAAATGGTGATTTGAAACAAGTTGGGATTTTCTCTTCGGTTCTTTGGTACATCGACAAGGATTTCCCTCCGCGCTTATTGCTCCTGTGGAATTCTGAGGAAATACAGCCAAGGATTAGTCACGGACCATTCATGCCATGGGTTAATGATAATTCCAGCAGCCGCACTATGAAACGTTTCGATCTTTAGGTAGGCAAATTTTCAATTTTTATTATACTTAATACTTCGTAACATACTTCATTATTTGATCTTCCAATCAGAAATAAGTAAACTTCGAATGATTTTGGATAATTTGAAGTAAATGGTTCCCCAGCCATAAAGGAATACAAAAGAAAAATTCTCTTACATGCAAAAACATTGTTTCAAATGGAAATGTTAGTATATTTTAATATATTTAATGAGAAAACGTACAAATCCACAAAATTAATTTTGTGGTTTTGTACAAGTTTTGTCGTTAAATATATTAATCATGAAATTCTACCAAGTATCGCTTGATACCATACATTGTATTAGAAATATTAGATTTGAAACTTAACCTTGTTTGTATTCTTACTCGTTAATCAACAAAAGTAGCTGAAATTACTATGTTATGGATTCATTACAGCTATTTGAAGAGGTATTATATAGATCCTCGTTAAAGATATTTTTACAAAAATACTCCTGCTGCTTGCAACTGCAACGCAGAAGTAGAATAGGAAAATTCTCTCTGTGAATTCAGAAATCATGAATTTCATACTTAAAAAATGCGAATTTTTTTCAAAACGTGGCTAAAAACACTCAGATGAAAGCTTTTTAATGCGGAAATAAAAACCGAATAAACTAATAAATACATTCAAATTGCAAGTATTTATGCAAGGGTGAAAATGCAGGTATTTCATAAGATTTTTTTATACCAGAGGTCATCGATATTTTTATACTCGATTGTATCCATAGATACGATACTAGCAAACTGAGATAAAAGAGTGCGAAAGAAAAAATTTAGTAAATAAATATAGTTTAAATCAATTCTTTAAAAACCTCAAGTTTTTTGCTGCATAAATATTATTTAAATATAGGGGAATACAAATTCATGAAAGATACCTCCTGAATTTTTCGTTCTAGCTACAAAAAAGAGAGAATCCCTAGATTAAAGCTATTTAAACAAGCAACAAAAGTTAATTCCTATATTTCTTTTCACTACGACTTTACAGCTTAAATTTCACACGCGTTTTTTTATCTTTAGGCTAGTCTTCAGAGCTCAAACCTACGTCGCGCCGTATTGGCTAGTCTATGACGGAATTTGGCAGGACTGGGTAGGCTGGGATTGATTCTACATTTCAGCTCTTGCCACTCAGTGCGCTGAAAAAGCATGGGTCGTTAAACTGAAGTTGCCCATTTCCACTTGATTACCCTAATACGCAGGCCTACCGGAAATACCCCCCCGTAGACACACAAAAAGACGCAAACGCGGGTAATCGTGGGAACGCTACCTACATGTGCTTTAAATAATTAAACTATTATCAATCGCGTTAAACTTCCGAACCCGATTTGTGGGAAAGGAAGTGGAAGAACAGGCGGATCTTAGATCTCCATCTGATTTAGCCGAGTGTGCAGGCGGCTTCCGTGGCTTCTTAGCGATGTATGGTATGCGTGCCCAGTGGGTTGGGCCGCGGCAGGACCATTTTGGGATGCACCCCACGGGCACGTCAATATGGCCGTAATAATTGGAAGAAAGAGAGGTGCAGGATAGAAGGAAATTGATAGAACGGGACGAGAGTTCGAACCACCGGAAGGGGTTGAAGAGATGGGAAGGAGTGGCCGTCAAACTAAGGGTTGGAAGATAAAATGATAAAATAAGGCTCAAGATAATAATTTTCGACGATAAAGCTATGTTCAAAATTTAAGAAATTACATACACGGATGAAATCGAATCGACTGTCAGCGCAGTATTCAGCCCAGAGGCCAATTTGAACCTCATCCTTCCACCATTAGCTACCAATAACTTCAGAGAAGGACCAAGACTTACAAGACGAGATGAGGAGTGAGGTAATTTCGTTAACCAGCGAAGTAAACAATGCACAATGAGTGGCAATAGCAGCACAATGATGCGCATAAAACACTTTAAAAAGCACTCGATTGAATATTAACCGAATGAACGCCATTGATGAGCATTTTTCACACCTAAGTGGCTTTCGTATTGTCACAGCCATGAGCAAGACTGAGTTAAACTATATTAAAGGTAGATGAGATGGTCTCGGCCTTGACTACCATGATGCGCCTATTCCATACAGTTGGGTTCGAGTCCCAGTCATGCCTCTATTTTTTCACACCTGTCATTCCTTCATGTAACCTTATTTAGTGGTATGTCCCAAGATGTAGCCCGTAACCCAGCATCAGTTCATGAGAAAAAAACCAGAACATAAGAAATTATCAAATTGACGCAATAGTGCTATTTATCATTAGAGCTGTTACAAATGTATGTATGTACCTTCACGTATATTTATTGAAGACCTAAGTTCGTCTCTAAAAAGATCGAATGTTTACGATAGCTAAATGTCGAAAGGTATCGAAGTCAAAAACAATACNATTAGAGCTGTTACAAATGCATGTATGTACATACCTTCACGTATATTCATTGAAGACCTAAGTTCGTCTCTAAAAAGATCGAATGTTTACGATAGCTAAATGTCGAAAGGTATCGAAGTCAAAAACAATACCTAAAGTCTGCTGGGAATTATTTTCATCAAAATACCCATTTCATTATGAATAAGTTAAGCTTTTTATACAAATATCAATTTTCACTACAACTTCAAACGTAGAAATTGACTTTAAAATCGTCTCCGGTTGAAATAGACTTTCAGATATTATAGTCATCGAGATTTCTCAAATCACCGATTCGAAATTAAAAATCATTTTATCGTAAAAACAGGAATGAAAGGAAATGAAAGAATGTTTTAACTATATCTTTTGCCGAAAGACAAATGAAAACTATGATATTAATCAAGATGAGGTAACAAGAATCCGCCGTTTAAGTACTCATGTCCAAATACGGCATTACGAAATAATGTAATTAAATTTTCTCTCATATTACTATGGCTTCGAGCCACAATATTTTTCGCTCCGGATCAAAAAATTAGCTCTGTTTCAGTTTCGCTAATCATTATGGAGCACCACCTTCACCGAACCGGCTGAAACTGGTAATGTTTGCTCCCATTACTGACATACTATACCATTTTAAAGGTAATTTAATACCTGTAGTTTTTCTTCGATCACAATAAATTTTAGAATAAAACTCGCGGTAGCTACCATCAAAATATTGTAAAAGATAAACTCCGACCTCAGGAATTCATTTTAGATAGCTGCAAGGCGCTCTTATACATACTCAAACTTCTTCCATTTTCGTTTATATAAAATGGTATTATCGGGAACCGAAACTTCTCACAGAATAAATAACAGTTTTCGGTTTAGGTTTGGATCCAGGAACTTTTATTTTTCGGTTCCGGCTCTGTTTCATTCCATCAATATTTTTACTAATTTGTCTTCTTTTTACATTATGTACTCTGTATTTTCGCGGATTTTTTCACCCCCCTTCTCTGTGGGTGTTTTCCCGCACAGTGGGGATTTTGTCTTCCTCAACCTTCAGTAGAAAAGATTTTCCTCACAAATCTGTATTTTATCTATTTATTATTTTTAATTTAAATTGTTTTTACAGGTAAATAAAAGGGATCGAAGTTTTTATTGGAAGATAAAGAGTTGAAAATTGAGGGTATGCAAAAGAAGAGTGACCGTTTTATTACTGACAGACGTGGAGTATTCAAAGAGAAGATATCAGATAGGCGAGTTGTTCTTGAAGGAACACGGAAAGCTAAAAGAAAGAGTATGAAAGGGGAATCAACCTCGTTGTAGATCATTGCATTTCTTCTTTTGACTTTAAATATTAAATTTAGCTTGACAATTGAGGTAAGGTTGAAGAGAAGCCAACCTGGCCTAACCTTAATAAAGTTTATTCATTCAATCGGGCAAAATTACTGTTTTTTTTCTGTTTCGATTTTTGGTTATATTCCGGTTCGATACTCAGCATATTAGTTCGAAATTCACCACGTTAAAACTCCTGTAGAGTACGCTTTTTCATCGCACAGATCTGACTCCTAAGCGTCTCCAACAAATACGAAAAAATTTTCAGGAGACGCTGAAATATCTCGGCTCTTAAATAACCCTGTAACGCAGGTATGAAAAAGTGGGAGGAGCGGGGGAGGGAGAGGGTGAAAACGGAGCAAAGGCCAAGAAATGCGGAGGAGAAAGTAAGGGGCGCGTATGGAGGCTATAAGGTATAGCGTGATGGATGAGCGGGGCCCCAAGTGAGAGAATAGGGTATTGTTTGGGACTCGTGTTCACAGCAGCGCGTGCACGGATGGGGACGACGTATATTATGGGCTGGTCGCGGTGCGTGGGAGGGGGAAGGATGCAAAAGAAATAAAGATGGAGGAGAGTAAACAGAGAGAAATACTGTACAGGGGACCGAGTGGAATGCGAGACAAATGGAACAATAATTTCGGTTGTAAGGAGGAGAGAGTAAAATGTCCTCCCGAGTATCATCGTATATTCTTGCGTTGAATTTAAATATTGTGGAAGTTTTTCGAGATAACATTAGCGATTCGTGCATTACACGTGAACTTCTTTTCGAGAGGTTAAACGTGAACGTTTAATGGAGGAGCTGAAGCGAACGAACTTAAATTCACAAAATGTACTATGCAAAATAAAGGAGAGGTTCGTGCTTAAATAAATTATGTACGGATTAATTGCGATCCGTTAAATTTTTGCCCGTTTTTATTTCGGATAATCTTTAAGTGGCGTAGATATCGCATCTCCTAGAACACCAGAAAACCTAGTTACAAACACTATCGCATATTCCCTGGAAATATTTGCATAGCCAATACATCTTAGTTTACCATCTCATAACCTTAACCTTATAACAGAAGACTACAAACTCAAATTTTAAAAACCAAGCTAATTTAATTTTAATGCCTCCTCATTATGAGGTAAGCTATATGCAATCACTCTAAAAGTCAATTCAAAGAGAATTTTTAAAATTAGAACCCCCAATGTTGGATAATGGGATATTATAGCACATCAGTTAAAAGTTGGTTGCCGTTGGCTTTCAGAACGAATATTTTCCATAAGTCTAACATGATACATATTACCGATACCTTTGCAAGGGACACTGGATGATGCTTTGTAACGTTCCATTTTACCTCTTAGAGCTGTGATTTTTCACTAATTCATATTGTATCCAGCCCGGAAGCCGATTTGAACTTTAACTCTACCATTAGCCGCATAAATCCCTGGAGAGAGTATGAGCCATACTTGATGAGGAATGAGGTAGCTTTCCCTTGCTTTCCTCGCCGAGTAAGAGCGTAATTACGTTGTAATCACACAATCCTAAAACACTTTTAATAGCATACAATCAGAAGTGAACAAAATTACTCTCATTATTCTGCGTCACTCATTCACAGCCATGAAAAACACTGAGACAAAAATAAACCGAAGCTACAATTTTTTTCACCTTATACCAAAAAATAAATAAAAAACATTCCTATAACACAGGTTAGTATCACTAACAATCGCACTACGATTGTTCTTTTAAAGCCATTAACAATATAATTCATACATTCAACAAAATTTGTCCCATATGATAAAAAAATTGAATGGGATACCCATAGGGTATGGCCCCCTCTTACAAAAACAAGTGAAGAGAGTTTAACTACATTCATTTGTCTTGTGCGAATCATTCCTATGCTTTTGACGTTATTACACCAAAATGTAATTCAGAACTAAAAAAAAAGTCTACTCCTACTCCCATTAAACGCTCTCCAAAACTCGCGGAATAGCGCGGAACCGAAAGGAAATTCCTAGCCCATGGAGGGAGAGCTTTCAGCAAGGGAGAGATCGCGTAGGAGGAAAAAATTGTTTCCGAGACAGAAAAAAAGGGGTTCGGAAAGGGAAAAGAGTTGGGATGCGAGGGAGAGAGGCAGGTAGTCCCTCTGGTTTCGGGCGTGTGTCCGATTTTATCTTGAAGAGAGCGGTCTTCGGTAGCCACGACAAGAGAACACTACCAGAGCCTTCAGCCGTTCCCTCCCTCCTAACGACCCACTCCCGCTCCCGATTCGCTCCCTGTATAACCGATATCAATCTCGATAAAGAGGAGGATGCTGGGAGTCGGTTTGGGAGAGATAGGGATTTCGAACGGGGTAAATGGTGGGGTCGCGCAGAAGAATGGGCGGGTGAGGAGAAGTCAGGTGGGATCTGAGAGGATGTGCGCGAGCGTGTGATAAGGAAAGGAGAGAAGGAAAAAGTCGATGTGAGGTTGGGTTCTTAAACTGGCGGTCCCGCAAGCTTACTGAGTGCGGCGTCGCAAAAATCACGATGGAACCTCGACAATTCGTTCCCATTTGTACTAACGTTTCGACGAGGGAGAAAGTAACAAGACGTAGCGATTAAAGCAATCGCGGAATTTAAGCTGCAAGAAACTACGCTGCATTCCTATCATTGGATGATTCGGTCTTTCAATCTACTTCTGAGAATATCGCTTTCACATCCGTGTTGACTATAAAGAATAACGAAAGAAGAACACTTATACCTTACCACAATATTTTATTCCACGACCATGAAAGAAAAGAAAGTTGGAACACGGCTTTTAATGAATTAAAGGTTCAGAAACACTCCGTATATATATTCACTTCCTATTGTGGAGTCCCCCTGATGATGGAGATACTTGTATTGTATCTGAAATGTACATTGGGACTTCCCAGAAATCGGTAATCCGGAGCCTCCCGTTTGTCTCTTAACGCGAGTTCCTCCTGCCGAAATAAGGCTTACGGAGTGTTTTTAAACCTCTAATCCACGACCATGGTTTCGACCCTATACTTCATCATCACTTGATGATAATAAAATGGAATAAAATATAGCGGTAAAGGTATCAGTGTTCTTTTGTTCTTTATAATGGAGACCTGCCACAAATTCGAAGCCGATTTATTAGGTTCCTGGTTGATTTACTATTCCTGTGTTTTCTTCAAACTCTCCTAAGTATGGGACGCAAAAAATATACTGCCCTTTGAATTATTAATTTACTTCTTATCCCGTAAACATCCAGTTTCGTAGAATAATAGCCTGGAACATCATTTCCAATACAAAAGGCTACGCATTGAGACGGAAAACAAAACTGTGGCAGGGATTTGAACCCATGAACTTAACGATACTAGTATAATAGTTATAGTTAGTAACAAATCACACCGAGGTCAGCAAAGACTTTTTTAATACTGAAGGTAGCAATTATATCATCAATGGTCCTCTAATATAAAACTTCCATTTCTAAATAGTTATTACAACGTAGATATCTGAATATTTCAGTTCAACATTTTACCTTGATGAGGATGAGAAGAGGCTAGGGACCGAGGTTTGCTTATACGGGCGCCATGGCTATCACACAAATTTTTAGAATCATCCAAACTATTAAGAAATCTCACTAATTTCTAATGTTTAAAGTTATTTTGATTCTCCCATCATAAATTCCATGTGAGATAAACGATATCTATGCAATGAACACCTCAGTGAGGTGCCACAGTTAATTTTGTCATTGAAATAATGAAAATTTAATGCTCGCTATTAGAATTCCTTTTTGGTTATGATGGCGCGACAATGTCCATGCTTTCCTCCTTAAGTACTTCCACCTTAAAATGAAAAATGTAACCGTTATGTTGTGGCTTCTTTCCAAGAAGCGACTAAGAGACTTGGTAAGGAAATAAGGAAAGCTTCCACACTTCCATTTTGGTCTTACAAATACGATCATCTGTCGATTTCACGTACAATATTATTGTAAGGAAACGCCTTGAATCGTATGGTCCACTGTGGCCGGGCCCACATCGCTTTCGTCGGTCATTAATTTAGCTATAGTTAGCCTTGTAGTCCTAAACTTCACACAAGTTATACTTTGCTGAGCCTCGACCGTAACCCTAATCGCGTAACCGAACCTCATTATAAAAGAAAGTTTACTTATAGAAAAAAAAATCTTTTAATAATAATAATTCAGTAAAATAATTCTTACAACTTCTCGAGAACCATTAAATCAATATAAAGACATTTTTGTTGCTACGGTAAAGGACTAAAGAATTCTATCCGAAACTTCAAGGTAAACAAACGAAGGGTATGGGGCTCATAGCAGTGCATTAGCTCCAAAAAGAATAATAAGAGAGTACACACTATTTCTTTTGTAGTAGCAGAAGGTGTACTACAGCATGCTCGCACTACTGCCCTGGCTTTGGCAAACCTTAAGCTTAAAGGATGTTATCTCGAGGTTATTGTTCCTTGCAACTTTCGCTGATTGTCCCGCCCCATCTGACCTATACAATAAGGCATTATCTTAACATCGCCACAAGCGAGTATTTCGTCTGACAGAAAATGAAAAATAAGAAGAATATCGAAATAAAGAATATTCTTTCTCACAGCAATTCGAAATCGTCATGACCAGGACATGTAAATCGTATAGTCTAAAGCAGCGGTCTGAAGCCAGACTTTTCCTTCAGTGGATCAGTTTACGCGTAACTCTGGGATCGGCGGGCTTGGTACTACGAAGATGATTTTTTTTAAGATTGTAATTAATTTTTCAAAAACAGACTTCAATTTGCATAATAGACGCGTGAAATATTCATCTGACCGAAAATAAGCAAATGCTTCCAAATAATACCGAGTGATTTTGTAATATATGATCGCAATAAATATCGCTAGGCATATTTTCGAGATCTGGATTTGGCCTAAGAGGGTAGTTGGGCTTCTTCTAAAGAATTACGTACTTCACATCCGTTGAGAAATTAAATTCTCTCCTAGTGAAGGACGACAAAACAGGAAAGTATTAAGCAGATATGCGATAATTTACGATCTGATTTCGGAAGAAATAGCATATTATGAAGCATTGATAGTGACAGAAATTTACACAACATTCGATTGAATAATTTTCGTCGTACAGTACAGGTTGAATCGTAAAAACGATTAGGAAAGATCTATCGCCATCAACATGAGCAAAATTAATAACTATGCTGGAATCAAATATTTCAAGGACTTTCGAGTATCCGGGATTATTTCCTGGTAAGGTCGTCTCCGATTCACGAGCATTTATCATAAAGCGGAGCTACTTGCCTTAGGGGCAACGAAAAGCTTTAAGAAAGTGTTAGAAATAAATAAAGTTAAGGAAGTTAAGCCCCCCCCCCCCCAAATAATCGGGAAATGTTTTGAATAAAAATGAAAATTGTGGAATTCTTTTAAAAGCATTTGTGTACTTAAGTTTATCTTTCCTATCTGTACATCGACACACAAATTCTTAATATATAATTATAAAAGACGTTAATTAAATAAATTACGTAGTAATACTTACTTAGCCAGGCCTCATCACGAAAATCCTGCCGTGGATGAAGTGGACTCGTTGACTTCGGTTCTTCGACAACTAAATGCGGAGTAGCTACGAGCCTCGCGATAGCCGAGTTGGCGTTGGCTCGGCGTTTGACTGGCCTCAACTTCCATTCCTGCAAAGAGCCCAATGCGTAGAAGGTCGAATAAGTTGAAGTGGGTAAATAAAGCGATAGAGCATCAAAAGATTGTTAAATCAGCGATGGACAGCAAAGTATGTGTTTTCCAGAGAAATAGAGATAAAGCGTAAGAAGAGAATAGTTTCGTTGGCTGAATGAAGACGAGAATGGACTTAGAATTGCAATATATGAACACGGATCGAATGGAGACCGAACCAGTCCCAGTGGATGCGTCCCCGAGAAGTGGTAAGGTAGTCCACGGTTGCAGTGGTTGGTGGGGAATGGCTAGGTGGACGAAAAGAGTGGTTGCGTTGTTGTCATATTTAGAAACTTGAACAAAGTGTGTAGCAGAATCATCGCTTGCTATTCTATTTTCTGTTGACGCGAGTGCATGTTTTTCTCAAAAGCCAATAATTAATAAGTTTAATAACGTTCGCAATACATTGAAACATTTAACATTTTATCCTTAAAGGCAAACGCATCGATTAATTCGGACTTGCAGGTGACGTTATACATTCGAACAGAATCATACACGGTATACATGCCCAAAAAAAGTTTACAGTTCTAAGCCAATAATTTATTTTTATATACCTTTGATAATGGTCAGATGGAACGAAAAAGTAGACTTTAACTAGATAGACGAGCTAGGCTCTCATGGACTGCAGCGGTTAAGGAAATTTAATATTTACGAGATTTTATTTGTCAAAAACTATTGTCATAAACATATAATAGACGAACAAAGATGTTGAAATTCGGAATAATGCTGAAAAGAATTGATCTTATACACGATTTTAATACACGAACTTCGTGTATTAAAATTTTTTTTGGAATCGCATTTACATACATACTACCAACGAGAAAATTCGAAGAATGAGCTTTTCGAATGTACGTACTGATCACAATCGAATAATATAAGAATAATGTCTTCGTTCTTCAACAAACGCGATACCCCTAGATAATGTCATCGCATCTTTCATTCCTTTCTTTCCATAATTATACGTCCATTTCCGATACAACAGCAAGACAATTACGTCACTAATCGCATTAGAAATACTCTCATTCAACAAAAAAATGTGTCTAAACTTCGAAAGTTTTTATGCAACTGCGTTTCTCTACGCCACAGTGTATGGCAAAGGAGAGAGAAGGACGAAATCCGTAAAAAGTCAAGGATATCGATCAAACTTGATCACCGCGCATTCATGTCGCCAAATTATATAGAAAACGACAGCCTTCAATTGAAGATACGGGAGAAAAAAGTTTTAATTATACTCTTCCAATTAAAGAAAGAACGAAGATCCGCGATCATAAATCGAGGCATTAGAAAGGCAGACCTTAATTATTGCCCCGCCACCTATCAGATCAATCTGGGAGATAAGACGTCGGCGCCAAATAGAAGAAAGAAGCTTCCCCATCGGGTCCCGTGATCTTCAGTTTGATGGGCACAAGTGATGAGGAATGCAGTGAACCGCCATTCGATTGTGTTGTACTGAAAATGGTTCGACTTCGGCTTGCTTTACATGAGCAACGAACTACAGCAGGGTAAAAAATAATACTCCCGACATAAAACAGTTAAAGATAAATCTTTGAGTACGGACTTCAGGTACTGCGTGGAAATATTTCACTGTAATAAATAACTACTTTAACTTAGTCTATAGAGATCAATTAAAATGATCATAAGCGACGATTACTAGGATTACATTCTTACATACAAACAAACTAATTTATTGGATGATATTGGAACTATAATATCCCATCTATCGTTGCATTCCTTTTTAAAAATATGTACAAAATTCATAAAATACCACATAAAAAACGATGAAATTAGAGTAGAATTAAGAGTACAGCCAGTGACAGAGGTAGCAACAAATTATAAAGAAAGATGGAGAGAGCATGTTAATCGTATGCCTCTAGAAAGGATTCCCAGAAATATTTTAGAATATAAGCCATCGGGGAAAAGAAGCATAGGACGACCAAGGCTACGTTGGTGAAGTCGGAACAGGCAGAATGCCTAATCCTTGAAAGGAAGATGATGATGATTCATAAAATACATTCAGGTATTCAGGTCACGAGGGAAAAATGAAGGAAACAAAGAATTAAAGATTATGTGTAGTAATAGAAATGCGATGTTATGGGGTTATAGAAAAAGTATCTTCATTCAGGATAACATCAGCTAAAGAAGGAGTGTGAGAAACACCTGCGAAAGGTATAGAAAAGAAAAAACCAGAAAGAGATAAATTGCAGGAAGACTAGTCACAACTCAGGTATTCGTGGTCTGTATAGCGCAGAGCATTAAATGAACACATGACGAAATCAATACATCTCGCAAGAAATAGCGCTTCTTGTTATTTCTGCATAAATCAAATGTAAAAAAAATCCTACGAATCATATCATCGAAAATTGAACACAATTGAAATCTCCAAAATGTATGCATAATATAAAAATGAGATTCAATATCAGAGGCGTTTATGATACTTATATAACATATATAAATAGATGATAAAATGACTAAGAGGGTAATTTGAATTCAAGGAAGATAGGATCTCAAGATAATTTGATTTCAAGGAATTCAAGGTTTTTCTTCAATAGTTACTAATCTTGGACAAAAGATTTTCCGGGAATTTTATACTAAATTTTGCTCTTTTTAATGCAACTTACTATTTGTGACAAAAATGGCGGAAATGTATGGAGAAAGATGTTTGTATAATTGAGGTTGCGGATGGTAAATCTGCTTAAATACGCATTCTTTTCTTCTTAGCCTTTCTCATTTCTTATGGAATCGGCCGATGATAATGGTGATAAAGATCGGTGATGACGATAAATTTCTCGTTTTGGCAATGTTTTTTCGACCGAATTCTCTTCCTGCCTCCATCTCTTATCAAGATAACCGAGGCCCCATCACATCTAACCTGGGACCTCTTCCACCAGGGACGGCCCCGCTACAAATTAGGCAAACTATGAGCCGTTTTCATGCACATATTTCTTCCTCATATGTTAGTCCTCTATTATTATTTGAATGCTCTAATCTCAGAACGCGCATCTGGTTCGCGCTGCACCGAAAACAATCCGCCTTTTCAACGCCAGTAAGAGGCTTCATTAGGAGAAACAAAGTTATTCAAGTATATAGATTTTGCGTAAAATATCGCACGACCAACCGAAATACTATATTAAATTTCTTTAACCTTTTCTAGATCTATCTATACTTCCTCAAAATTAACTTTAGGTTTCACTTAATTAGTGTAAATACGAATGATGATGTATCTTGCGTTCTTAGCAGCCAGCCTTTCCAAGGATAATAATCCCTCTCAACTTCTTAAATTCAATTTTATTCCGGAGATTCAAATTTAGAGTTAATTTAAGGAGAATGTTGAGGAGATCGATAAGAAAGGAATTATTTACTGCAGATTGCGTACATCGGAGTATAAATTGCTATTATGGAGCTCACAATAATATCTCTGGGCTCCGAATTCGAAGTTTCTCTGTGAACTCAAAAGTTTATATTCCGGGAAATATTTCACTGATTTCCTTCCATATGGGTGGCTAAATTTCACCTATATCATGTGAGGGGCAGAGAAGTATAAAATTAATTTTAACTAAAAAGAAAGCAATTGTACATCATTAGCTCGTTATATCTTGCATGATTATATAATATAGTGGGTATATAGGCATTAAAACATTTATATTTCATCATAAATGTATACTTGTTTGATCCCTGAGACAGTTAATGTATTTTCAAAACATTCTCAGATAATAGTCATTGATTAAAATAATTTTAATTACTTCGCTAAATGTTACGGTTTAAAATATTATTTAAATTGTAGATAGGGTTTTCCGCAGAGGAAAGAAGTCGAGGCAGTATTGGCGTTTAAAAATCCTCTCCGAATCAGATAATTTCTTGGTTCTAAAACGGGGATGATTTTTGAGACACGGGGGGAAATTATCTTCATTTAAACATGCAAGTTCAGAATGTGGGAGGAAAATCTATCAATAAAGAAAATCAATCGAAGATGTGTTGAAATCCACAAGTAATGCAAAGTAACATACACTGATGTATAGTACACTCTGATGTGATATACTATACACTGATGTATAGTATAGTATACACTCAATGTATATTACTTTTGCAAGCTATATCTCTCTTTTCATGTCTCATATGACAAAGGGTTAGATGTGAGAAGAGACTTGTTAGTCTCAATCTCGCCCTGAATAAAGTCCTTTATTATATTATTATTATTATGTATATTTATGAGATTTAAAAAAATAAAACGCTAGTTTTGACGCAGATCAACCATTATCAACTTTTTCAGGTTTTATCGATTGATTTCATTTTGTACTAGATGTTTATCCCATCTTTTCCGCCTTACGATGTTTGCGATAAATCATGTGAAAAATTATGTAACAGAGTTGGTCCTTTTACAATTCATACCTAAGATGTTCGAGCACTACTTAAAGCGTAATGAGGAATTCTTAATATATAATCAGACTTTCATCGCTTCAACTCACTCGCTCAATATCTCCGAAGACGTTGACATGCACATATTAGCACGTTAATCAATATGATAACATGCCCATGGAAGCCCGTTCGCAGAATTTTAACCCGAACGAATTAATATATATTCCTTCCCGCGCGTCGACTCCCTTCACCAAAATCCTTCGTGCAGCAACTCTTGTGACCAAAGCCGAGAGAAACCTTCCCACGGATAAGCCCACGCGCGAGAAGCAACTGCTCTAAATTCGAGGACTGGAGGGGAAGAAAAACCACGGAAGCGATGCTAAACGAGAGGCGAAGGAGTCGCAAGTTAGAAGCAACACCGATAGAAGTTAGCGTCTGCGTGTAGGTGCAGGACGAATTGGGGGAGGCTTGAGGGCGTTCGCGGTCGACGAGAGCTGAAGTTGGAAGGCCGCGAGCGAGGGACTGGCATGGGGCGGCGAAGCGGAGTAGTTTAAGGTAATGAGAGACAGGATGGAACGCTGGGGTACTCTCTCTTTCTGGAGTAGGGGGCGGCATTAAACACGGGGTAGAGAGTTATTACGCAGGGTTGCCGATTCAGTCCCTGTAAGCAGGCAAGACTTCCTACTGCCTATTTTTCGAATAGCAATCGAACGTTATGATAGTTTTTGAAAGTTATAAGGTAGGTCCAACTTTACCATGAGGTGTAGCAGGCGCCAGCTGAGACCTTCACATTCGACGAGGACTTTGCAATAAGAGACCTGAGTTTATCGTTATTTTAATAAAATAAAATAGGTTCCATTGGTTATCATGACGCTATAAATATTTTTTACCACCAAAGTTGGAAGAAGAAAATGTTAGTCGCTTAAAAACGTACTTTCTCGACGTGAGATCTACAGGCCAGTAATGATAACCCGCCATGATTTTGTTATTAGTTGTGCTTGGTTTTCAAGTCTTATAAAATAGTCTTTCATTATTTATACACGCAATAGTCTGCAGGTTTGAAAATAACTCATTTCAAATGTTAAAGAAAATGTCAAACGTAATTCTCTTCTGAAGGATTGCGGGAGGAAGATCACATATTTGAATGAAAAGGGCATCTTAGATCAGATGTTGTAAGAGTACTCTTAAAATACACTTCTTATTTACTGCTACATTTATATTTAATATTTTCATACATTTTAAATATGTATATTTATGACATATTGCTTTTTATCCTTTGAAATGAGATTTGATCAAAGAAGAAAAATCAATGAAACAGTTTCATTGCCGAGGACTACAGTGATATTAATTTTGCTTCAATAAATATGAATAAGAAATTAAATCTGTTGTCGATGATTGTTCGATAAACGCTAGGAAAATTCTCTTTTATTTTACTTTAAATATCTAAGGAATGAATTCAATGGATTACATGGCAATTGAAACTAAATTTTAAATGTTTTCACAGTAGACATCACGAATTTGATAACCCAAACTGATATTTTCTGTCTCACTACCTGAATGTGGAATTACTTTACACTTTAGAAAACCCCTGACATGAAAATTTAGAGGAAGAAAAAATACTGGAAGGAGTGAATGAGAATCACTCTCCACAGGAAGAAAGGGGATTTTTTTTCTTTATTTCTGAATCGATAATCACTACTTTCAAAGGGCGATTTAGGTACGGGCGCGTGCAATTTTGGGCTTCCCTTAAGTAAATTCGCTGGCCTAGAAAATTACCACTTTAGATTCCAGAACATTGACATAAAACTCAAATTTCTTAATCTCTTACATATAACTTACATTCTCCTTAGAATAGTGATAGCAAGTACTCTTACGGATTCCCTCTCATCACTCAGAACCATATAATTTAGAATCAACTGCTTGGACAGATACTTTGTTCTAGAACTCCATGAAGGAACAAGGAAAGGACTACCGGGGCGGATATTGCCAGTTATCATGTACTGCTGACAGCAGATGAAAATAACGATGAAGAAAATTGAAATAGCAAAAGTAGGGTGGAAATTGAATGTTTACAATATGCAGGAACTGGGAAAAGAAAAGGTGGGTGAATAACTAACAAAGGGAATAATTAAGGACAAGGAGGAAAATGGAAAGCCAGCTGAAACGTAGAAAAGAGCGTAGGATTCATTGGCTAGAACAGAAGAGAAAGAAATAGGGTACTATAAAGGCCCTAGAACAAAGAAACTGTAGATAAAAATAGAGGTTCTGAAGTGGGAGGAAGAAGGCAATTTAAAAATAAAAATGGGGCAATATTAGAGCAATATATTTTAATCTAAACAATGAGCTAAGATGAGACACATCTAGAAAATCTAAGGGAAAATGGTTGAAAAGGAATGCGATGATATTGAAGATATAGAAATGGAAAGACAGTATGGATTGATGTATAAAAGGATGAGAAATTTTACAGAAGATAACAAGAAGAAAACTGAAGAATAACAGAGAAGGTATTATAAAAAGGAAAGGGAAGTATGAAAAAGATTGAAAGAGTTGTATAAAGCGGGTAAAAAGGGAATGATATTGTCGTAGAAGAAGATATTCAGATAGCAGAAGAGGAGAAAGTTCTTAAAATCCTTCAGCCTGAAATATAAAAGGCAATAAAAGATACGTAAATCGTTAAAACAACAGTGATAAATAAAATTCCCATAGTATTCTTCAAATATTTAAAAGAGGAAACAGTTGAAATGTACTATAAAATATATGATACTGGTTTCTGGCTAGATGACACCCTCAAGACAGTGACGATACCCATGCCAAAAAATTGGGCACCAAAAAATGTGAAAAATCTAGAAGATTAAGCAAAATAACACATTCTAAATTATTATAATTAAGAGGACTAATTAAGATACTGAAAATTTTAGAGGAAAATGCTGGTGAACAACAATTCGGAATTAGAAAAGGAAAGGATATCAGGGAAGCAATTACCTTATTAAGAATAATAGGAAAAGGTTATAGAGAAGGAGTAAAGAAAATGAGTGTCTGTTTCTTAAATTTAGAAGTATACAGACAAAATACCTTTATTATACATAACTTACTTATTTCCGATGCAACGAAATATCCCAGCCCTCCAATTTTACTACAGTTTTATATGGTACGCTGAATTGGTAAGTAAATTACTTTCAGGTACCTATACAACTTTTACATTATTAGAATGTGGATAACAACAAATACAAGAAAATAAGTAATAGTAAGTGGCATATACGTAGCAAGTAATTAATAGCAGCGACACATTTATTGTACACTGACTTAAAGCATGGTGTACAAAGATAGATAATTTAACTATTATTATTGTAAAGTAGTGATTTATAACAGAAAACCGTCATGATCCTATACAGGACAGAAATGTCATGTCTTTGGTTTTGGGTATTTCTAATATTTACTTAAAAAATACATGTAAAAACGTTGCGATTTATTTCCAGAATGGACCACTCCATTTTATATCAAAAGTTACTAAGTCCCACCATCCTACGAAAACAATCAAACGAAAGAGAGCAATTTACATTTTCAAAAGCAACAAAAATGCCCGCTGTTCTAGCGTTAAGCCCCTTTGGATCTGTTTCCACCTTCATTTTCTCCCATAAGCTTAAGAAGATTTTCGTTATTTCTCTTCTTATAAATGGTAACAGTATTTCGCCGGAGCCCCACTGCCTTCACGCCACTCCAACGGGCGCATTTAGCAACATATTAAATCACTTTCGGCAACGTCGACAAGAACCGGGCGATCCTCGTTTTCTCACGGTAATAGTAAAAGGAGGAGAGAGGAAAGGCACTGCGCGAAGGAGAGAAAGGTATGTCTACATATCCCTCCCTCTCCGTTGGCGTCACTCTCTCCTGGGGATAAGTAAGGATGGGCCTTTCGGGTCACCTCCTCTCCCTTAATGATATGTTGATCGAGTTACCCGAGATGAGTTAGGCGGCTACCACTTTACGCATATATCTCCACCGACTCACTTTCTCGCACGCACCCGAGGAGGGCCCCGGGGCCAAAGTCTTGTCGAGGGGCCGCCGCGGTTTCTCTTAACTCACTCGCAAGGGAATGGAGAACTGGAATATTGAGTTCGCTCCTCTTAACTTCGTCCTCCTTCCTCCACGGACTTCTGTCTCTCGCCTTTCCTCTCTTTAATCAACTCTCTTAGAGACTCTTCTTCAATGGTCTTTTGGCTTCATCACTGAGGAGGGCCATTTTCAGCATGTTTCGTTTCCATCACATACTCCGATGTCATTCCCAAGCGTTATTTCTTCACGATTATCAGGGATCTTCCCAGAATTTCTGTAACTACTAGATCTCGTGAAATTTTGAAATGCGAGAGTCACCTTCTGTCTCAATCTGAGTGGCTAATGTACAATGTCTGTGGAGCATTCAGTCCGAACCCGGGTGGTAATTTGTCTTTGCTTTCCTCTTTGAGGCAAAATCGTGGAAGTGGTAAAAGTACTTAAAGGCAGCATGATGACCCTGTGAATTACACTTAATGGCATAGGAAATATTTTTATTTTTTATATAAAAACAAGTAAACAGATACAATTCCAAAATTAAAAATCAGATGCGCATCTGTTTACTTGTTTTTATACTAATTTATTATATTATATTTCCCATGTAATGTAATTCCACCAGGTAAAACCTGAGTCAAGAGATTTTACTTAAAAGCAATTAATGAAGAGAAATCTAATGAATGGCATTATTCGACATCACTCAGTATATTTCATATTACAACCATGAACAAGACTGAGATTAACTAAATGAAAGATGCATTTTAATAAGTTATACTTCAAAAGGTAAATGAAAATTAAGTCTTTTATCAAGATTTGGCAACGGAAGTTCATAAGCAGCATGATGGTTTTGGTTTTCGTTTGATGGTTTATATATGTAGTACTACAGACAGCTATTAACCATCAGTGGCATCTTCCCTTCCAGCATGAGAAATAAACGCTCCATCTTCCATAAATTCGAGGCTTTGAAATAATCAGTTTTATCGTTTGTCTCTGTATGATATAATTCCAAACGTTTCGAACTATTAGAGCCGAGAAGATAGATAGAATACCCTGGATGCGACTGGATTAAGTTGTAGTGGTCTGAATGTGATGCCCTGTGACACACAAAAAAGGGCGTGAGATTTGCAACTAATTGTAAGATCTCACTTGTCTTCTAAAAATATATTTTGAGAAATTAATATCCCAAAGATAACATCGTGAAATTTCTACAAAAGCTGCAAATAAATAATACGGACAAAAAATGATGGCTTTTGTCTGAAATAATGATTGGCTTCTATCGCTTGCAGCAAACGACAATTGGAAAATGTCATTTACGCAACTTTCATTGCATGCCATCTCTCAATACATGGCATGTAGTAGGTTTCAATCGTAAGAGGTCTTTTATAACAATATTACATACAAATGATGTTTGAATTATTACTCTGGTAACCGAATTACGTTAAATATGTGGTCTACTTTTTCACCACGGCGAGCTGCCTTTCGTGTGGAATGGGGAGCAAAAACCACTATTTCTTTAAACTGCTACTTTCGTGTATCGTCCGCGAAAATAAACGTACTTGAAGTGGCTAGTTCTAGCAGCTATTTTCATATCTTTTGCGGAATCTAATCGGCCTGTGTAACTGCGTGGACGCACAATCTCTACCGAGTATTCCGAGAACATACTTTATTTAGTAAGTTAAACCAAAGGTTCATCCCCTTCCTATCAGCGGTTTTCATCCCAGATCTGGCAGCACCTTAGTGAAGTTTACTGATTTGTCGCAGCTATTCCTAACAAAGTATGCGGATTTACGCTGGCTGTTTTCCAATTCACGAATGTAAAGCTCGTCCGCAGAGTTTCATGACTAAATGCATACTCCAGAATCCAACTAACGCAAAATCGTATTGCTCACAGATTTTTACATCACTTCTACCAATTATTTTCTTGACGAAACATTTTTTTAGTGCCCACTCATCTATTTTACGAATTCCATTCGTAAAATAAATGAGTCATATTCCATTTTTATTAACAATGTGCAATAATCCATGTAACATTTATTATGAGTTGTAATAAAATGCAATCAGTCGATGAGTGCAAGGAGCAATGTCACACAGGTTAGATAACAAAACACACACTAAATAATACGAGGATTCCAGGATATACTAGGAACAATCACGCCATACTTATATTTGGACTACTCATACTTATATATTGACAGAATTACTCAAGGAGGAATGTATCATCTTTAAGAATATTTTCTTACAAAATATAGATCCTATATAAATTTTATAATATTTTTAATATAAACGTTCACGCTTTCCGACTGTCTTCTCTCCTGGCATTTATTCCTTAACCCCCTCTTCTCCTTGATCTCTGCTTTGGCCCCCTTTACCTTTCCCGTCTCGAACCTACCCTCGGGGGATATTGGGAATGGAATGCGATGCGAATGGTCTCCACAGTGCGGGAGAGCATGGCGAAAGAAATCGTGTCCGGTGGAGAATTACTGGAGGAGCAAATTCTGGCGACGGTGCCCCAGGGAAGGGAAAGAAATAGAGGAATGAAAAGGAGGAGAGAGCATAGGAGGGAAAATGGTAACAGAGGGAGGATACCTTACTCCCAAAGAGGCCACTGGGAGAGGAAAGAATATTTACGTACTTATTTTACGAACAAAACTTCTGCGTTTTCTTAATAAAGCATTCAAATCGTGGCACGGTATACCACACATATTATGCATACTGCGAGTACCTTAAAAACTAGTTCGCGCAACCATATCTTGATCAATGGATTATTTCTCAGTTTTCTATTGGTGCAGGATATAAACAAATTAATCTTTCATTTACTTTTACCTCAGCCTTGTTCGTGGCTGTGATAAGATGAAAGCTACTGAGGCATGAGCCATTGCTAATATT
This sequence comes from Ladona fulva, assembly GCA_000376725.2. Classification (NCBI taxonomy): domain Eukaryota; kingdom Metazoa; phylum Arthropoda; class Insecta; order Odonata; family Libellulidae; genus Ladona; species Ladona fulva. The sequence continues at coordinate 72,739 of KZ308617.1, forward strand.
GGCACCGTTTATGATCACTCCACATCGAATGCTGCGAAAGGTGTTATCATACATTCTCTAATCTAGGATGCACCATTTTTATCGTATTCAGAGCTCTAAAATCGGATGCATTTTAGATTTGCGATCATTCAATTTATTATGGTAAAGCTAGGTCCCCTACCTCCAGTATGACTTGGATGTGTATTAGATTCGAGAATATGCGGTATTTATGAGGTCACCTTGCTGCAATTATGTGGATTTTTCCTCTAATAATATTTTGGCTCAGTGAAAAATAAAAAGAAAATTACCGCATCCTGCTTATTTTTCCTCGTTCCCTCTCCAAAGCTTTTGTTAGCTAACGGAGGGGTTTAGGATCCAACTTGCCTTCGGGCTGATGGCTTTACAAACACCCGCAAGACTGACAAGTTAACATTTCGTAAATTTAAATAAAAACTTAAGAGTTTGGAAAGATAAATAGTTCATCGAAAGAAAGATTATAAGTGTTTGAAATTATGTAGTGGAGAAACAGGTCTAATATTATTAGGATGGAAATAATTTGTAATGAGAAAGAAAAAACTAATAGCAATGAAAATTATGCGATTTTACTTGGGCGAAATTGAGACTACTCGTAATGAAGGATTATTAACTTAGAAAATGGGGAGATAGAGAACGTAAGAGAGTAAAAAATATAGGAAAGAAATTGGTAAGAAACCGCATACAAAAAATATGTTTGCAGGGAAGGGAAAGGAAAGAGATATTGAATGGAAAAAGCTGAAAAGGTCACAAGAGGCATCAAATGGTGAATAAAAATTGGTAAAAGGAAAATATGGAAAAAGAAATGTGGGGCAGAAAACAGACAAGCGTTGGTAGCTACCATGGCAGCTGAAAAATTTATAAATCGCTAATAAATATAGTCAAGCTTCTATTTATTTCATCATGATGTTACAGAGTAGCAGCATTTAGCATTTCCCCTTGTGAAACAGAATAAACTCTCAGAAAAAATATTACACCCATTCAAACTTCGGAATTGATTTCTACATGGAAATAATAATAATAAATAATAATAATATATTACACCACTAAGGCATCTTAAATGATTTTATAATATATTCAATTGTGTCTTCTGTTGTTATGAGTTAAAAGTAGTCATAAATCAGTGGAGAATTTAGAAACCTCCATCCTCATAAAGGGAGACGGTTTGGAATTATGACCTATATACCTAACTTGAAGAATCAACAACCTTGATACCTTTATTCTCAACATGTAACATATTCCTTTTAGAATGTTATACTGTAGAGAAAAATTCAATATATATTAATGTCATAAAAATACTATTAGCTTTTTGTTATAATTCCTCTCAGTGCCAAGAGCAAATTGTTTGTTTTGCAAAATCATCAAGGATGGTCTCCTCCACACAAATGTAATGAATAATTCGTCATCTCTATTAAAATCACTACATAACTCCCTGAATAATTATTATTATCTTCACGTGATCGGTTTTTTTGTACAGTATTTAGCGCGTTGGCATGTTAGAACCTCATCCCTCCATCATTAGGTAACAGAAGCTATGGAAGGACATTAGGTTTGCTTTGCAATATGAGGTAGTATTGAAGTAGTCTTTGCTTTCCTCGCTGATTCAGAACGGTGTGAGAGAAAAGTTCCAATTGATTTGATCATTCCATACCCAGGAAACATGCTTTAAATTTATTCGTTCACTGTTGGCACAAAAAACCAAATCCTTCGCTCAGCAGGAGTGTTTATCCCCTAACTAACCAATCCCTTTTCAGAGCACATTGTCATGAAAAAAGTGTCGCTCAACAATGCAGACGACGTTCGTGTTTCCGACGTCTGATGTTTCAAGGAGTCCCAAAGGCGTGGGAGCGTTAAGAGAAAACATCTCTCGGGAGTTAAGCCCAGGTTTGACGAGTGGATGGATAAAAGGGAGTAGGGATGAAAGGCACAGAGCGAAAGGGAAAAGGGGAAGAGACGGGTACGCGTCGTTTCACGCGCGACTGCACCTCTAAAGGAGTCTTCATTCGCGAGTCCGCACTCCGGTGTGGGTCCGGAGCGCGAGATATTGTGAAGAGAAGCCGGGAAGTGAAGGAGGCCGTAGCGACCATCAGCGGGGCGGCGGATATACGTCGCGCGGGATTGTGGGGAGGTTTAATAATTAGCCAATCAGAGGCGAAGAATGGGAAACGGATGGATTGGGGATATCCGCGCGCGGGCTGCACGGAGGGGTTTTAAAAACGGGTTCCCGGATGACCACGGGTTCGACGAAGCGTGAAAAATCTCTTATTGAGGGGTGTGCGGACCCGTTCGAAAGGGATGGGCGTGTTTTCGGATCGCTTTTGAATGGGAAGGATGCCCGGGTTAACTCGGGGTTTTCACGATGAGACGGGAGGGAAATTCTCCAATTAGGATCTCGATTGATTTGTTGGGAAATCCGTGTATTAGAATAAACAGGGTGTGAGATGAGTTCTGGGGTGGTTTTTATTTCGCTTTCCAAGCCCGTTCTGTGAATGGCGGCATCGAGTTGTTTGATTGCGACCCTCGACCGCTCTCCTTCATCGACTCTACTTCAAGCACGCGTGTTTGAGCGCCAAGAAGGAACGAAATTCGATCTGAATGCACAAAACCCTTCACGATCCATCGATGAAATTATATCGTATGGAAAAATGAAATATTCCTAAAAGTCCTGAATTAACTCACGGATCACGGAAGTTGAAGGATTCGTCATCACCTTTTATAGAAAAGCATCTTTAACTGGAAAAGACCCAGTAAGTCAAATAAACATATTTCTTCAGCGCGACTTTAACATTGCCAATATTTCCAGATCTACTCGACAGATTTATACACAGCTACCTAAACGCGATATCTTAATTACGAAATCTTGACAATTCTTGCCATTGCGACGCTTCTCCTTGCGGTGAAGAAATATTTTCCAATGGAACATTTTCGTACCATTGTTTCAATAAGAAAGATTCACTGTTTTTCAAACAGAATAACTTTGAAAAGAATTAAAACATTAACCCAGAATTTAAGGAAGTTTATATTAATTACATACATCGGATGGGGTTTCAAACATTCAATCATTCAGGATGAGATACCGCAGAAGATTTTAAACTTAGTAAATCAGTATTCTTTAGAGCAGAGTGTCACCAAGATTGAGTTATAACCCTACCGTAAGTCCGATTTTAAATTAAGGGGAAATAATTATTTTTAATGAAATCAATAATACCGATACTTTCCCTAAAACAATAACACAAGTCCAGTGATTGTTTTGGTCCTCAAATATCCATAACTCTGCGAAAATGTCCTGAAGTAATAAACATTTCTAGATTTTGTTTCCTAACTGAAATGTTTTCACTCGCTTTTAACGTTTTGGAAAATAAAATTTTCCTCAATAAAAATAGTCTATAATGGTTTCCGGAAGCAATTAAATGTTATCGAAACTGTTTCTCTTTTATTTCTTTATTTTAAAAATATTTCCAGCTGAAAACTACACGGTCAATTATTGAAGTATTTTCGTTGTTTTTTACAAAATTTAGTACGACATTTAAGGGACTTTTTACGCTCTAAAACTACTGTGAACTTACGGCCACGCTTCATCGGTGGAAATCTCCATCCGATTTCATTGATAAACTTTGTTCTGCAAGTAGCAGCAAAGATAGTTGATACATTCTTAATTCCGGTGCTTATGAGAATCGAATTCTATTTATGTTGACTTTTCTGAAATTTGAGTCAAAGCTGCCATCTTGGAGGCATAAAAACTGAAATCTTATTTCGAAAATTATAAAGGATAAATTGAAGAATAATTCAGTTCTATCTTCTACTTGTAATCTCATCGAGCTTAATTTCTTATTCCTTTATTAATTACTGGATTCTTATCAATATATCGTACTATTAATTTCAAACTGTGTCAAAATGAGTGGCTATACCTTTACTATAGTGTTGACGCTGTCATAAAATTGCGTTGTGGGAATTTTTGTCTGATATACCCAGAACAAAACGAGAAAAAAAACAAAAAACTTACCTTAATTCCAAGAATCATACTGTCAGTTTTGCTAACAAATAATGATATAAAATGCCAAATTTCTAATATTTAAAAAATAAAAATAAGGGGCAAAATTTAGCAGTGGTATTGCCTCTCAGTTGCTATTAAGTTAATGCTTTATAGCTCGTCATATTGACTATTGACAGTTAGTAAGGACCATCATCAGAAAATACCACAGAGGATTAAAATAAAAATTAACAGTTTGAATAAGAGAGAGCCAGTAAAAAGTGGAAAGGTTAATAAGGAGAAATACATAGTGTGCCCAAGTCTTAGTTCACCAGGCACGGCTTTAATTAAATTTCGAATAAGTTTGTCTCGGAAGGGGTCGAATCCACCTAAACCAATTTCTTGTTATCCTTTGACTGCTGCCATTATTTATTGGTGCGGATCGCTAAGCATGTCTCCATGGAGTAAATATTCTATCCGGTTAAGGAATATCTTAATTCCCAGTCATGGTTCTCTCACAGCTTCACGCCTCAGAACGACTTACCGTCCAACACGTGACCACGCCGCCACTACAGAGGGCAAAATGCGACGACATTCCCAGAACAAAAGACACGCGTGCCTCGGTAGCGACTGAACCGCTTCTTTTCATCCTTTTGTCAACTGAATTCCCATTCTTCCCTATTCCAAATCCCCCTACAATTCCCCTTCCTTCCGCGATCTTAATGTACAGGAGGTTTGCCTCTCTTTCCCCCTTCCGGAAACCATTCATGACATTTACTTAGGAAATTATCCTATCGTTGCGTACATACAATGTTACGATTGGCCGGATTGCGCTAAACTTCAATTGGAAGTGAAAACAGAAAACGATATGAAGAGCAGTGATCGAATGAACTTCAAATTCCGTATCTGATGATTATGAAAATGCATTGAATTGAGACGTCAGCGATATACATATCACCTGGAATCGTTAAGTGAGTACGAACACGGAATGAAAGTGATGCTACTGTGCGATTGAGAAAAGAGTGAGTAATGAATGTTCTCGACACAGCTCCGTTACCGCGTTTCATGTGATCCATTCCTTGTCAGATATATAAAGCAATGTAATTGTTGGCGGACGGCGTTATGCTCCTTAAATTAAATAACGAAATCATACATTTCATGATTTGCAGGTAAAATTGTTTTGAAAGACTTTTTAAAAAACAGCGTTTTATGACTTCATTCCCAATCTTACATTGGTCACAAAACATCAATAACAATTAATTATGCATATTCCGTATGCTTACATAGTAAAAAGTCAGCATACGGAATAGTAAACTGTTAGTAGTTCGCACTGCTTTCGAGTAACGTTATCATCGCAATACGCATCACTTAAAATGGTATGCTTTGTGTGAAATCTAATTTTTGAAACTCAATATGAACATTTCTAATAAAAAATTGTACTGCAGCATAAATAATTTTGATGAAATCCACTGAGCAAATATTCCTTTCTCGTCTTAGATTATCCCTGATTCTTTACTCTATATGTTTGCCAATCTTTAATTCCACACCATAACACATTGCCACACGCCGAAAGGCGACTCGCAGATTACTTACATAGACATAGACATAATTTTTCTTAGAAAAGTCGTGTGTATCATAAGGAAAGTAACAAATAAGGTGGTTACTGTGATAGTAACGGTTGACTAGGCTTCCGTCGCCGCCCGGGTGCGGTGCACCCCCTGCACCCACGGGACTGTGCGGCTCTGTCTTCAGATTTATATATTTCGAAAACCTTGACAATGGGCATGGAAACCTTATTCCAAACCTTTTACCTGGTATTCCCCTTGGAAGAGCTTTAATTTTAGAATCAGTTTGCTACAAATTTATTTCCTGCATTCGATTTTTGATGTAGATAAATTAGTATTCTTTCATATTTTTTGATACAGAATAAATTTGAAAACTCGTTTTTTTATAGACAAAATCTACATGATATTTATCCTTGACAATAAAAATAACGAATAGGGAAAATTACTAGCAATTAAGAATAGCTATAATAGTTTCGAAATATCATAGATTTAGTGGTGAGATATTAATGTCATTTATTACCAAATTAAGTAAATAAATAAAGCAATTTTATGCGTGAGCGACTGTGGGGATAAAGAAATAAATAAATAATGTAACAATATCTTTAGAATAATTTGAATGTAACTAAGTTACTCTGACAAGATGAATAAGAGGATTGAGAGGATTCATTGGCAAAAAGGAAAGTCCTTGGCCAAAAAGTATTCATTTCCCTTTTCATCATTTAGACCACGTTTAAAATATTGTAAATATCGAAACTATATTTGAAAAGAAATCAATCGGAATCAAAAAGAATGTGCCTCATAAACTCAAACAGTGAGTGATGCTGGGATCATCAAATAATGGCAATTTTTAACTACCGAGTAACAAGCTTCCAGTCAATGTCAATATGTACGAACATTAGGTGAAATGTTTTTTAGAATTTTTCGAAAAATAAGTTCGTAAATATGAGGTTTTGTAATGGGGAATATCAGTAAATTAATTGAAAATTCCTTAATGGTTTCAGTGATTCTGTAGCATATGCCACTTTCGGAAATCTCTATGACAAATTGGAAATTCTACGAGTAAAATGCCTCGGCTGGAAGAATAAATAGAAAATAATATCGTGTAGGACGGTGCACGAGCTGTACATTCAATACAAAATTCATATTTTATTTAAATCTTAGTTATTTTATGAAAACGTCAAATCTAGATGCTCCGGCCTGATCAAAACCAAAATGCCCGGTACTAATAAATCTTGTCGATAAAATTTAAACTTCATTCGTTCAATCAATTAAAAAGCAACTTTTCTTTTCGATCCCAGCGGGCACCCAAATTTTTGATAGGGGATGGCGTCAGGAGGGTACACGGCCGAATAAAATAATATCTAAATCAAATTGATCTTCATCATCAATTATTTTAATCATCATAAATATCAGCCGATGGGAACTGAGGGGAATAATAAAGTTAAGGAAGTATATATCTTGTTAAGGTAATTATTGAATATAAAAAGGATGTCCCTCACTGTTGGAGAAAAGACCAGTGGTAAGAAAACCGAGTTCAGTTCATTCCAACAGACCTTTGGTAGCAATTCTCTCCCATGGAAACGCAACCACAATCCGATAAGCGCATCCTTTTCATTCTCAACTCGCTAAAAGATGTCCAAACGACTTCCATTGTTATCACCTACAAATCCCCCTTCGTCCAACAGGCAGCATCGCCAAACAAATAAACATCACCCCTCAGCGACACACACCTCCCTCTCCCTGAGGTCCTCCTCACCCTCCCACCGCTCCTCCCGGGAGGTCCCAGAGGAAAGAAGCACTCGTGCCCATAAATCGCTCTCTCTTTGATCGAACGCCACTCCAGCCGTCCTCGTCCTCATCAGTCTTGCGGTAGGCGCACCCTCAGAGACTCCCTCTTTGCCCACGAAGCCGACGGCTTCCCTCAAACCCACCGGACGCCCACATCTGCGGACACCCGCTCCGCGCACTCACCAGGGGCCTCCCCACCTCTCCATCGTCAATGAAATCGGTTGCTTTTTTCTCTCCATCCCTTAAAGAGGCCCTTATCACTTTGAGTCGACAGGTTGTCCGAGATAGCCACCCATCCCGTAAAAGCCCTCCTTAACTAGGTTCTGTCTGACCAATAACTTATGCCGACTTATACCAATTGCTTTGTTTGATTGCGGTCCTCTGTTTGCCGCCGCGTAAGGGAGAGAGGGAACCTCCAGCTTCTTTTTGTACTCTTCTCTAACCCTTCTCGTGGGATGAGGACTCCCCGTCCGTGAAAATCCTTCCCATTTCTCAGGCGACGTTTCTTAAAGACGCGCTGCAGGATATATTTCACTGACCCTAATCCACGATTTGATGCTATTTGAAAAGGATGAGTTATGAAGGTTTCTGGAGCGAAGGCATCCGAAGGTTTTTGGGGTGTACCGTGGGTGACATTATACGACAGAGAGAAATCGGTCCGTAAAAAGTATTTCGCGTGACGGGTTATCAAAAGCTTAAGTCGGAAATGGTGCTTTGCATACGGCAATTAGCAAGTCTTTAAATTTATATCCGTTCATTTATAATACCTCGCTAATGAATTGGCTCGTTTTCCCTCGGTGGAAACGGAACGCGAAATTCTTTGATAAAAAGAGCCGTCCACAAGCGATAAAAAAACAGAAAACATGAGTAAAATATAGGCTTAATTTTATTCTGATTACCGTTTGGTTAAGCTGATTCAGCTCTTAGGGTTCTGAACTACACTTCATCTCTGTTATTAGTTTATCTTCCAAGCAGAATATTTTCCTATAGATGAAAGTCGGTGAAATCGAATGGATGAAATAACTTTTTGAAAGACCTTCTCTCTATAATTAACACTATCTCTGAAAATCTTAAACTCAGCTGTAGATAGTGAAAGAAACGGCTGGAAAAATACTTAAACACAATTACAAATTTTGTTAACTCGATAAATTTATTGAATGTTTCATATGAAATCTTAATTAAGAAAACTAATTAACCTTGCGCCTCTACTTATCGAGGGAAAGATTACGCAATTAGCGCCTACTGTAAGTCTGAATCAAATGAGTTAATTTATATCTCGACTGTTAACGAATGAACTGAGAAAGAAAATTACAAAACAAAATTCAATTTACGAGTAAGTTTGACTAATTCCGATATAACAACATAAAGAAACGTCAATGCTTCCCTAGTTCCGTTCTGGTGCAGTGAGGAAAGGAAAAGCAAAATACATCACTCATCATCTTCCCCAGTATGCCTCATTCCCTCTCCAAAGTTTTTGGCTACTAGTAGTTATGAGGCTGGGGATAGGACCTGCCTTCAATCTGAAAACTTTAGATTCAGATTATCTCTACCAGATGAAGCTAGTGGCGTGTCTTTCGTAAAGCCTTCTATAAAATATTATGCATCTTTCTGCTTAGTTGCATAATATGCCGATCGCTTCCTCATTAAAGACAGCATTACTAAAAAAATAAAAATAGGTTTTTATAATAATTAAAACTAAAATTATGGCACAAAGAATACACGTGAACGCCTCTGCCGCAGGGGTAACGAACTGACGGGCTGGATGCGACCCTCCAACTCCTCTCCTGCTGCCCACTATGTCAAGACGAGTGTCGTTTCCATAACACAACATAGGTTTCCCCTTTCAGCCTAAAACCACTCTTTTCATTCATTCTCATTTTGAAAAAAAAATATCAAGATTCAAAAGTTTCCAGAACGATCGTTATGCTACTCCGGTAGTAAATTCTTATGAAAACAATTATTTTCTTGCAGGAAACAAAATGCAACGCTCACAGGTCAGGTAAAAATCATTCAGATCTTTCTACCATAAAGTACGTTTACAATTATCCTCTCCAAACCTTGAGAAGCAAGTTGGATAAAATCGATGGGAACTTTCTGGCAAGAAAGTAAAAACAGTAATAAAAAATTTATTTAGAGGTATCATATACTATAATATTTTTGTAAATCAAACAACAAATAATATCAATAGATAATGTGTCTATATCCGTTATGACCTCTGTATATTTCTTTTTGATTCTTCGTTAGTAATATAGCATTATTTATATCAGTTATAGTTTCTCGATTGTGGAACAAAAACTAATTCGTTTTTAAACTTTCCTATAAATTTTATATTTATTTATATAAAGATATAAAATGACTGCAAAATTGGAGAAGTTGAATTATTTAACAAATATCAAGCGATACTTGGAGGAACACCTCCATAACTTATTAAGTATTATGAAACAATATCTGCATTATTTTAATAAGGCCCGGGTGAATTTAACTTGGTGGTAAGTGGCCCTCAGCAGTGGTTAGTTTGAAGCCCCTGCTATACAGCATTCAGCTCGGAGGCCCGTTGGAGACCCTTCATTTCATTATTAGCTATCAATATCATCAGCTTAGGATAAGGAATGAGGCTTACTAGGCAAGATGAGGAGTGAGGTACCTCATCATTGATTCCTCACTGATCCATGCAACAAGTGGAAGAAATTATATAAATTACTCCATGAGTAACCCTTCTTATAGTATTCAGTGAGGATGCCATACCATGAATGCCATTATTCAGGATCACTCTTGGCTCAGTAGTTTTCATATTATCGCAGCCACAAACAAGAATAAGGGCAAAAGTAAACCAAAGACAGTTTTATTCATCATGTACCAAAAGGCACTAGAAAACTACCCATCAAAAATTAGTACCGGGAACAAATAGGTAGGCAATAAATCATTCAACATTAAATCTGCAGTTCGCAACCTTCCCGCGGCACCATCATGAACCCGTTCACCTTCGAACCCAGTGCCGACCATAAACAGCGAGAGAGACCCATAGGACATCTATCGGTCATAACGATTTTCACCACGTCAGAACCTTCTCCAAATAAAGGACACCTCTAGTGGGGAGTCCACGGCAAGAGCTCCTCGCCGAAGAGATTGCGAACCGTTTTATCACATTGCGATCTTCTGAAGCCGCGGCTTGAAGGAAACGAAAGCAGGGGGAAGAATCATTCCTCCTAATCGAAACGATTTAAAAGAAATGGCCGCTGTAAACATTCTGGTTTCACGCGGCGGGTGTCCGTTTCCACGTAAAGGGATTAAAAGCCATTCGCGCCCCCCTATTTATCAAACCCATTCGTTCTTCTCACAGCATCCATCTCTGGAGACGCATTCTCAACATCAACCGCCCACGATTCTTCTAATTTTCCACAGGGCGCCCACCACGTCGCCCACCTCCCTTCCTCTACTATAGCGACATTGTCCCCCTATCCAAATCGTCGGGTTAAAAAAGCTGATCCTATTTTTAATTCATTTCGTTTTTGAAGAGCTTTTGAGACGGTTATGATCATATGTCAGAAATTTTCCATCGATTTACCGATTCGTCAGAGCTATATATTTCTGTTCCGACTACTCCAAAGAACTCTACTTTTAAGTTTTCTTACACATGCTCAAATTAGCGCGTTACAGATCCTATATTTAGTAAATTAATTTCCCTAAATTCCTTCCATTCCTGCTGCAGCAAAATCATTTCAAAATACCTGCAATCTTATCAGTTCCGTCGTAGTAAAACTAATTCTGAGGCGTTATGCATATAGAGGTAATCAAATAGATATAATTTGTTGCCAAACTTAATTGTAAACCGAAAGGCGATACGTTTTTTTTTCATGCTACGATAAGAAAGCAGGCGTTACGAAATTGTTCTCATACGTAAGTTGGAATCCTTGAAAGGAAAGAGAGTAGAAGCTGTGACTGTTTGATAAATTCAAAGAAATTATATTTATGGGAGATTTAATTGGTATTTTTCGTCCACCCAGCAAGTTTGGTCGATTCGAATATGAGCGTACAATAAGAGAAATAGATGAGAGGACACGTTCTTATAAGGATACTGTTATCGCAAGCGATACACGATAACAAAAAGCTAAAGAAGTAGCTCGAACGCTCCGTTAATACAACCCCTGCAACACGCCGAAAGGCGGTTTACAAGGTATTAATGTAGATATATGAACTAACGGCTTCGTAGGAGGCGTTTACACTGATATTACAATAACTGTAAAAATAAATTGCATTATAAATATGCCACTAACAATTTATAAAAGAACGCGACAATAGAATTACGTTAACTCACTCCTACTTACTTGTAATGTTACTTGAAATAATGCGAAGCTAATTGCTGAGATGGACGACGATATACGATCGTACATCAGCTATTGAACAAACAAACAGCAGAATAATACGAAATAGGGAAATCAAACAGAAAAATCCTTAAAAGCAGCAGGAAACCACGACATTTAACTCTTAAACAACTACAAGATTATTTGGCAAATTATGCACATTACACCTCTACAAGAAAGATAACTAGTTATGATATGCTGCGAGAGTCTCGTGTCTCCTAAAAGATGTTACGAGCAGAATAAAAATTTCGTGGAATACACAAAAGAAGAGTTTATAAATTATACCGATAATCCTAAAGCGACGACTACACACTGAGAGACTACTGAAAAATCAAAATTGGGGTATTGGATCAAACCAACAGGCACTAGCATTGGCGAAATTATGACGAGATATAGGTGAGTTAAATAATAGTAGTATCGTTAAAAGTGCTTCTACCTTATGCCATTTCGCCCGGATGCCTCCACCGGGAATCGAACCCGGGACCGCTTTCAACGAAGTCGAACGCGTTGCCCTCTTGGCTACCCGGGAGCCCTGAGTTAAATAATTTGGTCGGAGTCATCCTTCATATCCTCGTCGTCAAATGCGCTGATAGTGCTCGGTTTGCTATCATGAAGTAGTTAATTAAAACTATCCATATAATTTCCTCTTTCGAAAGAAAGTGCACTCTAAATAACACATATGTACTATACAATCATACAGTAACAATACACACACTGATACAACAACGTTATAAGTTCTAACAGCACGTATATTTTCTGGCCACAATATTATAATATTACCATAAAGTTGTCTTATAGCTACAACTATAAACTATTTCAATTCAGATATCACCGCCAACAATAGCCCATTTTCACGTAAAAGTTAACTACAAAAACAGTTGTATCTATATTTGTTCTTTACTTTGCATCCCTTACTTTTCACACAATTTTTTCGGGGTTAAATTGTACTTCAAACGTTCCTTAAATTAAGATAGTATTACAAAGAAACTGTCTCGTACCCTCCTCTTTAAAGTAAATTTCTAGATCTGCCAACTATTATTAAACTGATTTGAAAAAGATGTAATTAAAGCCTTGATGTAAGCCATCGCCATTTAAGCACCTTCATACTATTTATCAACATATTTACTCTCTCCTCTACCGCTGGCATCGAAATCCTCAAATTAATATCCGTCCTTCTTCGACTTTTAAATAAAACTTGAACCTCTCTCTAATAAATGCGTTTAATTAATTTATTCGAAGCAACTCTGAGAGACTGGGGATGAAGGATTAGCCAGGAAAAAATACACCCGACGGGATAAGAACTCGCTACCGATGCTGCGGGAGCACCCACGTGGGGCCATCAACTTGAATCACACACAAATAAATAATCTGTCCTTCCATCAGCGTGATTTTTTCGCCTCCGCACCCTACGAAGCGCCCCCTGCCATCTTCCCCTTATGGCGGCCTGCACCTTCCCGCTCTCCGCCCCCGCGCCTGCAGACCCCCACCGGTGACTTCGCCTTCGACGCGGTACATCCAACAGGTGTCGGACGGCCGCTCCCGTCGACCTCTTGATCGGTCCACTGAGATGAATAATGAGGGGGCATGGGAGGCTGGGGGAGGAGCTGCGATCGAGGAACGGCAAGATTATTGTAGTCGGAAAGCACAGACGAAATGCATTAGTCATACCTCGCCGTTGGTCAACTTCATTCTCTCAAAGTCAGAAGGGATGTCACGGAACATTGACCAAGGAAGAAAAGGAAAGAAAGAAAACGATTCGCGAAATGTCGGGGATCGAAAATACTTCAGGATGGAGGCGGCGTAAAGATGTGGCTGAAAGGGTTACATGGGAGGACCGAGGCTGATTGCTATACTGGGTTAAAGAAACTGATTCGAATACTGTAAGGATGAGAGATAAACGATAATACTTCTTACCATTCATCATCCGGGCCAAGTCTTTTCATTAGAATATTAAATAGAGGCCAACGCATCTATGATTATTCATAAAAACCTATACGTAAAATCAAGACCATGGCGTTACATTCCTATGTGTACTAAGGCCTAGAAAAGCTGATTTTGCAGTGGGTGATACGTAGTGAGCGCATCAAGTTCAACGTCCTCGCATTGACTATTTATAGAACATGCAATCTATTATTTCAGGTATCTTCCTAATTATTTTCATCATGCTTGGTCATGGATTCCATCGGGAGTTGAACCAAGGTTTTCTTCAACCGAAGGCGAACGCGCTACTCAGTTGGCTATCCGGGAGGTAAGACTGATATATTTCTATTTGTTTCATACAAGAGGACGGATCCAAATTTTGATGTTAAAAATCATTTTCATAACATAAGTAAATTGTAGTAGCAAAAGAGGAGATTTATGGTAAAAACCTAACTTATAAATCCTAACCTAACATATAAAAAATACACATTTATTCAAATATAATTATCACCTATTGTTCAAAAAAAACCGAGCCAATATTTACTTAAACATGTCGACTCTTGAATAACTCAAGTATAATGTAGCATTAAGGAATAAGAAAAAATTTTTAGTATCCACAAGATGTATGAATACTACAAAGCTTTTCTCATTTCTTCATAATCTCTTTCCACGAAGTCCGGCCAGATAGGATAGAATTTATTAACAATGTAGCATATTTAACAGTAGTTATTTTGACATAATGAAAAACAGAGAAGTTAAAAGCATCTGAAATGGTATTCAAAAACCTTCCAGTTTCAAAGGTCGTCGATATTAATTTTACCTTACATCTGTGCCTTGCTCCATCAATTATGAATTCCTTTCCCGGCGTAAAATTTTCGATGATAGTTTTACGTCAACCTAAATCATTGCTATACTTATTTCTCGTTTGCTCCCACAAGCATCGTAACCGTGTCACTCACAATATAAAAGCGAACTCGGTAGATTTCAAATGTAACAGATAACAAATGCTATCAAAAGATAACAAATGTAATCATTTTCGACCAAAAACTATATTGGGACTTTCTTCAAAAAACAAATCATTGAACATAATTTGTTCCTTAGAAAAAGGAATATATTTTCTTTAGCTACGTCTTTATTGCTGTAGGTCTTCAATTCATCACTGGCATCGAAGAAAAATTGGACCGAGTGAATATCGAGCAATCGAGCGAATCGAGTAGTAATCTCGGACAATAATTGGAGTGCCAAAACCTAATTATCAGGAAACCTAATATTATATAATCATAATAAATATAAAATCCAATAATTCTTAACCTAATTTTTTACGTAAGTGTAACATTTTTCTGCAGCCTATTAGTAATTGGAAAATGTAGAATACATAAACACACACAGTGAAATATAGATAAGCTATACCTAATTAAATTTATCTTCACGGCTGAGAAGAGGAAGCAACGAGAATGACGTCTTTTACGGCGCGGGGAGGGAGAGTAATCAACGATTTGCAGATTAAAACTACCCATCTTTAATTAGTACCTATGTTATTGCATTGATCTGTAAAATCGGAGACGCTCATTATCTACCGGAGTTCCGTGAGAATTCAGTCTTTCTCTTAACACTCTATTGCCACGTGCAGCGCCGTGCTATGGGTGCAGAGGGTGCATCGCACCCGGGCGGTGGCATCTAAGAGCTAAGCGTAGCCATCCGTTGCTATTATTACAAGCCCTTATTTGTTACTTTCTCTATGATACACGCATGCCTAGGAAGATTATAATGAGAAATTAAAGATTGGCAAGCATATAGAGTAAAGGGTTAGGAATAACTCAAAACGAGAAGGGAATATTTGTTCAGTGGATTTAATCGAAGATATATTTATGTCGCAATACAATTTTCATAATAAATTTTCATATTTAGTTGCTAAAAATAGATTTCATACAAGTCATACCATTTTAAGTTATACGCAAAGCGATGATAATGTTACTCGGAAGCATTGTGAACTATTGACAATTTACTATTCCGTATGCTGACTATTTACTCAGTCAGCATACGGAATATACATTAACCGTTACCAATGTTTTCTAACCAATGTAAGCTGGCGAACGAAGTCATAAAAATATTGTTTTTCAAAGTCTTTCAAAATAATATTTACCTGAAAATCATGATATGCATGATTTTGGTGTATAATTTTAAGGGGCGGCAAATTATGTTTGCACCCGGGCGGAAAATAGGCCGGACAGAAAGTAAGAAAATTAATCAGTTTTTTGTTTTATTTAGTAAGATCTATTGTTCTATATTTCTTCATAAAACTAATTATATACTTATTTATTTATGATATCGATTTCTGTCCGCAACTCTTCCTCCATTGACATTTTTTGTTCTTTTTTGTAAAGAAGTCATTTAACGTCGTTTGCATTTTCCTGTCTCGTTCAGCAAACAGCTGTGTATCGCAAGACATCGTATAGATTACACTTCGTGTTGAATTTGAACTTCTACGAAAATTTAAATCATTTTGTATAAACGGATCTACAGTTTCCGTTATGGTGGTTAAACTTTTTTTTAGAAAATCCGTTGAAAGTTCCTTTTGTTCCACATCTTCAGAAATGCTCATTACTTTGAGTTAAGAAAATAATTCGTAATTTCGGGGAATCCTAATACCGCGTTCGATTCCGGAGAATCCCAATAAAACCGCGCAATGCTGAAACAGCATTAAGCGGAGCGGCGTTATGCGGAGCAGCGTTAAGCGGGTCTTACTGTATATTGAGAAGTAAGAATTTCAACATTCTTATACTTTCCCTTGAAAAAATAAGCTCGATCGATATAACATTGATTGTGGCGGATTCCCGCATTGTTTTAGACTTATCAAGGAGGAGTTTAAAATGTGAAGCGACAGCTCTGCTTCAGCCCCATCGATCACCACCCCCTCCCACCGTCTTCCTCGTTCTTCACCCCCCGGAGACCCAACGTCTTCAACGGCGGAGATGACCGCCATCGAAGACACCGGAGGGCGGGGGAAAGGCGACATTATGCCGCATTGGTAGACGACCCGACTCCTCAATATGGATGATCGGAAATGCATATTAAAAAGACTTGGCGAGGAAGTTGGTGGCAGTCAGGGACAAGCCAAAAGATGCGAGCCGTAGATATGGACGGCAGAGAAGGCGAGGACAGAGAGGAGATTAAAAAAGAGGCGAAATAGGGTGGGAAAAGGAGGCGAGATAAGTTGGGAAATCGCGGCGGAAGAAGAGGAAGGGACGTTGTTAAAAGATACGTGGAAGCCGTGGTCAAAACCGTCGATGGGTTGCGTTGTCGCCTCATTTCCGAAATGTCGGATCTCCAAAGGGGGATCGAATGACGCGGGTTTTCCACGGTCTCCTCTCAAACAAATGTCCGGATGCTCGGATGTGATCGGTTTGGCGGCCGTCGATTTGTCTAAAAGGAAAAGGTACCGTAAAATGATGTGTCCGGAAGGATCCATTTATTCATGGGGAAAAAGGACTCTCGTGAGAAGGTGTATTTCGGGGAGAACGGAAGGTCACCGAGACGAAGTCTGGCACGCCGCGCTGAAAGCTGAGCGATTTCTTCAAGGGGCTTTGATGTTACATTCCATTACTACACTGTCCAAGCTTTGAGATATTTTGAATATGGTGAGATGACGGAATAAGAGTTTATCTCTGACAAATGTACCGTAGTTAACTCTAGAAATACGTAAAATTTTGGGTGAAGAATATTCGTACAGACATCAAGGGCGGAATTTGGTAACAATAAACAAAAAATCTTGGGGTTAACCTAACGAATAATCTGACATTGGTATCCGCATCCGAAATATGAGGAGGGTCACTTTAGAAACGGCTCTGTCGAGCGAATCGTCGGTATGAGAGAAAAAACCCGTGAATGCTGTTTCTTTGCATCTTAAGTAAGCATTCAGTATATGCAACCCTGCCAACAATTGTTGTATTACAGAATTAGAAAAGGTACAGCGAAATACGTGCATTTTGTTAAGGTTTCTTACCTTAACAAAACGCACGTTACGAAGATATTTCGTGATGAAGTATAAGAATCTTTAGAAGATAAAGGATATTAATTAAGACTAAATTCTCTCCATATATCAGAAATATTATCTTCTCGAAATACTATGCTCATCTGATGAGTCCTAAGAATCCGTGCGTCTCGCTAAGGATTCTTTCGAAAAATCGGTAAGCGCTACCGAGGTATTTGACGAAAAAGGAGAGTTTTAGGAGAAAGCTGAATTTTTTCGATAAAATTCAGATATATTACCTTCTCGGAATACGTTGCTCATCTTATCCGCCCAAGCTGTTTTACAGATTTATTATATGCCGCGAGACAATCAGAGAAATAGATGCTACCATTAACCGTCTAAAAAATTCGTTTTTTTCTGTGAAAGATACGCGAAATAAACCGAATAAGGATATACTGTATCGTGCATTCATCCCCTACCACACGCTGAAAGGCGGTTTACTAGGTATTTGTAAACGTAGATGAATTTTTGGGGCTGACGACTTTATATTTACGATAACCTTTATGATTAGACTAAGTATTATAAAAATATTTTGACATAGGTCATAAAAATTTGTTATGCGCATCTCAATTCACTAAAACGAAAGTTGAAGTCAGGTCAAGAAGTAGCGAGAGGTGTACTCGGAAAAGACGTAAATGTAGAAATGTGCACCCTCCTCTTTCAGCAGCTAAAGTTGTGCGTGTCAGGAGAGCAAACGATTAAATTAATTTGGTTTAAATGGATTATATGTGGTATCTGTAGGAAAAAGAGGGGCGTGAGAAAGTTATCAATGGGTGGTAATGCATATAGAATCCAAAAAAGGCTTTGTGACGAGTATGAGTGGTATTTTACGTTAATTTGGACATGCATATATGATGGATAGAACCAAGACGACAAACATGGAGTATTATAACAATCTGAGAGGTGCTAAAGGGAAAGAGAGACAGATTAAAAGCTGGCTGAATTAAGTAAATGAGATTATAGACGAAAGAAGTACGGGGTTCTTTTAATTGAGAAGAAACCACAACTTTTATGTGATGCCAACGTAAAATATCCCTCTTAAAATGGTCAAGCAACGTTTTCTTCAATCTGTATTCTTTATTTCCCCATCAACCCAGACTGTCTTTTGCAGTATAAAAGTGAAACGTGGTCCCCAAGAAAAATAGTGGAGGGTTGCCTAAATCGCACCAGTTTTCAAAAAGCTTGACGTTACTTAAACGGAGAGATAAAGTTGAAGTTTTTGTGCGTTCAAACGTGTAAAAGAGCATTTTACCATTTTTCGAAATTGATTGGGAAATTGTATTCCAGCTTGAATAATTTGTTAGTTTAAAGTTTCCTAAATCGCAACATATGCATTCAAAATCGCACCCCATGTTAAAATAATAGTGAATAACAAGATTCAACCGCATTAGACGCAATAGCAAGTATATTCTGAAAGAATATATTTTTAGAGCCATAATGGAAGAAAAAATTTGTATTAACATGTCTTCAGTATAAGGAAAGAAAAAAATCTTATATTTGAGGATAATAACAAATATCTGAAATTTTTCTGATTGAAATATCTAAATCTTTTAAATAATTCACACAAAATGTACCAGTATTTGAAAAAGTTTGAACGTTTTTAAATTACCTCTACCTTGAATTATTTTCAGATCTTCCTTATGAACTGAAGTTTACTTGCACACAGCACCGCACGGCGATATGGTGCGATTTGGGAACTCCCACAATTCTGAAAGAAATTATTTTCCCTATTACGTCTAAACGCGTATGAATACCACTGTAGCGATGGCACTAAATGTAACCTAAGAGAGTACAGAAATATGACATTCATCGAAAGTAAAATAAATGAGACTCACCTGTCTCCTATATTTTTATGAAAATCCGAAAAAATTATCTCGAGAGACACTTATTTTCTTCGTCACCGGCTGCTACAACTTACAACGTAACTTAACGTTGTAATTACGTACAACTGCTGCAAGTGAGGCGTACTTGAGGAATGTTAGAAGTTTCAAATCTGATAGATGACAAGTGATAAATGGGGACCCGTGTTTCAGTTTTTGGGCAAGCGGTGCGATTTGGGAAGTGGTGCGATATAAGCAACTCTTCCATAAATCAAAAGGTCCTCCAGGTAGGAGTGCAGCGTAGAATGGAAAAGGTAAGTTGAATTCTTAGAAGAACGATCGCGGAAGATGGAGGGAGAAAAAATGGTTTGGATTTGAGTAATTAAGTCACGGCATAGAAAAAATTGTCAGCAATAAGCACTAGTTTAATAGTAATGAGTAGGTTCTTCAGTAAACAATTTTCGTCTCAAAATTTGAGAGGGGAGGGATTGTTAAAGAAAATAAATTAAAGTAAAACGTAAGGAAAAAGGAAAAAGACGTGAAACACAAACACAAAACATGTTAGATGATAATGTATCAAGAAATTAAGAAATGAGAGTGAAGTAAAAACTTAAAAGGCCAAAAACATATCACTAGGTAGAAGACATATATGTAATTTTGTAATTTTGCCATGGAGACTGTTCTGTGACGATTCGATACGAAGACCATGAAAGAATTTCTAAACGATAGAGAACAATTCCATTCAAAAAAATGGATTTTTAGCGAAATATTTCCGGCAAAAACCGTAGTCAATCAATTGATGGCCAAAATAATCGCAATGTCGGCAACAGCGATATTGAGATCTTAACAAGGCAATCAGTGTGGGAAATCAAAAAGAAGACGTAGAAAAGATCAAAATTAAAACAAAATACAAACGGTAAGCGAAAATATATAAAAAGAGGAGTGGCGAAAGAGAAGGACGCGGAAAATGGTCCTCTGAGAATGTTAGGATTGGGAAACAAGGAGCCATCCTTTACCCTGTGGCCGTAGAGCGACCCACAGCCACCTCCCATCTCGTCAGATCTCCCAGCGAGACAATACTACGAGCTGAAAGACAAAAGAAAGGGATAGCGAGAAAGAAGAATCGAGCTTTTATTCCAGCAGCTATTTCGACCTACAAGCTTCCCCCACTCGGTCTCACTTGCCCACAGTAGTACAAACAAATGCCCCTACATACATACTTCAAAATGCACCCTTGAAAAAAGTTCTCAGAAGCCATGAAGTTATGACGACGAAGTGAAAAATGTGTAACTTTTTACGAAGATAGAGAAGGAACAGAAGTTTTTTTCTCAGAAGAACTTTCTGGGGTCAAGCTCTTTTTCAAAAAAAAATTTGGAGACCTAAGAACTTGAACGTACTTCGTTCATATCTCACATCTTGTCAGAGCAACTTATCATCCTCTGGTTATAAAACTTCTACCCTCTCTTTTTCATGTCATTTACTCAGTGCCATCGCCATTTAGTTATGTTTACGTTTGCTATATATTGCTTTAGCTTACCAAGGCAGCATGGAGGAAATTGCGAGACCTCTCCTGTTTAACAACGCTCCCTTTCTCAAATCATCCGACATTATTTCTTTCGACTTGTTGTATTTTTATTAAATTCTCAGAAAACTAATAAATTTGAAGGCGGTCAATCCTCCAGGTTCCTACGATCGTAATTTGATGAACGTAATATTTTGTTTTTCATACGAGGAAAAGAAAAATTGAATTTCATTTACTTTGTCGATACTTTTAGTTATGATAATAGGATAGGTA
Organism: Ladona fulva; assembly: GCA_000376725.2. Lineage (NCBI taxonomy): Eukaryota > Metazoa > Arthropoda > Insecta > Odonata > Libellulidae > Ladona > Ladona fulva. The sequence continues at coordinate 94,000 of KZ308617.1, forward strand.
CTGAGATTTGAGTTATACTAAAATATGGCACTTATTTTAGTCACTCCTTTTTGAATGTAATGTAAATTGTTTATCATAGAAACAATGTGCTCTGCTTACGTGAACGGTTTATACTCATAGCGGTAAGGAAAGCATAATCAAATTACTTCACACCTCATCTTGCCAAACATGCTACATTATCTCACAGCTATTGATAGCTAATGGTCGAGGGTTTGTGTCTCCAACGCCTCCAGACTGGGAACTTAAGGGAGGAATCCTTAAGGAGGCTTCGTACTATGGGTACTATGAGTACTTTGTACTCGGAACAAAATTCTACGGATAAGACTTATTCTATCTCAATACAGTACTACTATGAGTTACCCTTGTTTTTTCCTCTATTCCTCGATGTAATGTAGAAAATTAGGTCTAACTTCCACTACTGCTTCTTCCCTTTTTCACGTCTTCTCCATATCTAATTCCTCATTTTTCTTTTCTACGTCTAGCATGATTCACCTCTCCTATCTCCTCCTTGAACGGCGTTGTCTCTCATTTCTCCCACCTTTATAATGCTACCTTAGGAACAGAAGTGACTAACCTCTAATAGTGCCCAAATCTTTTCATTTTTTTTGCGTAAGATGAGCGATAAAATCTTATAGCCTTTCACATTCTTTCTTCCTATGTCTTTTCACGTTTCCCAACAAAAAATTACCTCTTTTCTTTAATTGTTTTAATGCTTTCCAATCCTATTTCATCACGGTTTTTCATCTTTATTTTACATCGACCACATATCTTAGAAATTTCCCGTAGCCTGCATTCCGTAAATTTATTTCTTTCCTTCCTTTATCGAACTACCCGCCCCGTCTGTAAGATTCAGTTTTTCATATATTATACGTGTACAGTTGTTTCTCCGCACCTACTGTATCTATACTTTACTACCAGAACTTGATACTGTTTACTTATTGCTTGCCCACTTGGCAAACCTTAGTATATCCTTGGATAAAATTCATTGAAAAATTCGGGCGTTGTGAGGAAAAGTTTCTCACTCAGAATAACCAGTAAACAGGTGTAGCCTTAAGAGTTTCATGGGCGCAAAAAACAGAATGGGGCCCTACTTAGAAATATTGCGGCATTTTTTTAATACCCTCTTCTTAAAAAGTCCATAAGAATACGAGAAATAACACGTATATGCTCCTGTTCAATTCCTAAATTGAACCAAGAATAACGAAATATATCATTTTAGAATTTATAGTGCTTTCCATCAATTGCCATTACGATTTCTATCAATGGCAATACATAGAAATGGAAATATTTTACACTTCGTGCAGGCATCTATGTAGTTATCTATGTAACGTATTATGTAAAGTTCTTCATCACAACCTTTATTGAAGCCCTCAATGAACTCGTAACGCATCTGATTGTGTATCTTCCTCTACAGATGAAATTCATTTTCCATGGATGTTAAACAAATTGGCAACTTCCGCAAGATCATGTACAAGTCAACCAGTGTTTTTTTTAATATATGTGCTAATTTCTGCCACAAATTTAGGCTTGATCATATCAATTATATAGAAATCTATTCTCAAACAAACATCGGGGAATCACCAGAAGCATAGCACATACTTTCACTACTGACGTCCTTAAAACCCAGCGTCAACAATAAATTTCTAAGTTACGTTGGAGAAATTTCTCCCTTGCCTTCCTCCATTCTTTCCTTAGGTCCAACCGATCCGCCATCTTCTCCCTTCTCCACCCACGTACCCTCCCTTCTCATGGACCATTCTTCTGCCCTCCCAACGGTCACGACAAGACAAAACACGGGGACGACAACGCACTGGCCTCCCCTCCGACAGGGGAAAGACAAAGGGAAGGCGCGTGCTCTTTAAAAGCAACACAATGGTCCCAAAAGACACGCACTGAGACCACTAGCAGAGAGGGATGAATCCCTTTTCTCCAAGGGGATGTTGGTCCCAAGTAGGCGGATCTTGCCGGGCGAAAAAAAAGGGGAAAACCAATTGAAAATGCGATCTGGGGGTGGAATCGGAGATGGGAACTGGACGATAATGGGAATAGCTAAATAGAGACGCGGTCAAGATCCGGAGCGGAGGGATTTGGGAAATTTTTCGGAGAAAGCCCGACTTTAGGAAACTAGAAATGGAATATGAGAGGTGACGACCATAGCATCAGTACCCTCAGTCACCAGAGAAAGAGCGCAATGTCTCCATTTGGAGGAATACTTTAAGAACTATATATTTTTAAAGTCATAAGCAGGAAGTGTATTTTATACTCATGCTCTCCATCGTTATAAAACAAACTCTTTGATATGATAGCGAGGCGAATAGAATAGGAGAAGACTGAAGTAAATTTCCCATGCTTTTCTCACTGAGCTAGAAAAGCGGAAGTGAGAGGAAAACCTCCACTTAAGTGCCCTAAATCAATGACCCGATAAATTTTACCTTTGATAGCATTCAATACTTATATACATGTCCGCAAAACGTGGTATCCACTTTGTTACCTGATATTTCCTACTCCTTAATTTTACATACGTACTACATGCATACCTCTTTATTTTTGGAGATATTATCAATAATAGCCCCGTCTAAAATGCAATTTATTATCAAGGAATTGAGTAATATAGTAGACTAGGATAATTAAAAAAGAAGAATAAACCAAATGTCCATGTAATATATAACAATACATACAAATATGCGAAAATAACATACAAAAATGTTAATAAATGAATATGAGATTGAACAAGATAGAATGAAAAAGAGTAAAATTGTGACATTTAAAAGCCAGACTGCAGAACCGATTGAGTTTCTAAACAAGCCGGAAAAGAAAAATGCTTAGGTATATGAAACACTGTGCTGATAAAAGCTTTTAAGAAATATCACTATATTACGTACAGTAAAACACATCAGAACAAAACAAAGTGATACAATATTGAAATTAATTAATTTGGATAAGAATATCTTAGCATGCAAAATGGCGTAAGGAGTTTCCAAGATGAATGTCAGATTCATTCATCTCTCAGTACATTTCATATTATCACAATAACGAGGCTGAAACAAAACTCATTCATAGATATATTTTCTCCTCGGAAAATTCCCAAGGAAAATGGACACGAAAAACATCTAATAGGATCTCTACACTATTCCAGAATCTGCGATGCAATAGCCAATTAAGCTATCGAGCCAGAAGATTCAGACAGACTGCCGCTTTATTCGTATCCGTTTTTCTTGGGAATTTTCCCAGGTGTACGCTTTCAATTGCAAAGTCACCTATTACCCTTTTCCTTGTATATTTTCCCCAACTTGTACCAAAAGATCGAAAATTAGAAAACAGTGAATAAAAATGGAAACTATTCAATCCATCAAGATATAGTTACAGGACTTTGCCATTTTTTTAAATTCCCGAGTGGCAGGGGATCCGATTTCGCGAGTTACTGCGATGGTAAGTGGACAGGTGTTGCATTTGCTCGTAAGCCTGCGGTAAAAAGGGAATATTACGGAACCGAAAAGGTGGTCGGACGTGGGCAAGCCACTTACGGGAATGTGACAAGGGCGGTGGGGAGGGGTGGAGCGCGAAGTTCGAAGGCGGAGGGTGGGAGAAATAAGGGCGAGCGCGGTAAATAAGTCGGAGGAACAACGGGGTGGAAAAGTTACGGTGAAAGTGGAAAGGCAGAGTGATGGGGTGAGACTTATAAGAAACGAGCCAGTGCGCGAGTTCGGTATGGAGATTGGATGATGTGATAAGAGGTCGAATGAATATGTAGGCGAGGAGGGATGGTGTTGGAAGATAAAGCAGTGCTGAGAGTGTGAGATGGATATGGATTCGGAGAGTTGACGCGATGCCCAGGAATAGATAAAGGGAAATAAAGGCCATTTGACGCCCAATCTAACCCCGAGACCGCGTTTGAACGTTCGATCCCACGTTATGGAACGCCCCAATAATTCAACATACGAACAAAAATATAAGCGAGTAGGTGAGCATATATGCAGTTTTGATATGGGATATTATTAATTGCAGACGGCACTGGTGAATAAAAATATTCTAAAGTAAAAAAAGGTGAATAAAAATATGTACTGGTGAATAAAAATATTCTAAAATATTCTAAAGTACGCATTGAGGTGAATAAGTTTGAGACCAGGTAACGAAGTAAAATTGCCCCAATCCTCATAATTCATAATTTTCGTAACCCGTCCGTCATATTAAAGATCTTGGTAGTACTTTATATGCTTGTTAAATCTGTGAAACCCATTGTAATTGCTGCGACCTCTTAAAAGAACAGTTTATTTTGGGAAAATCGAATATTCCCAATAAAATACGATCTGTTGCTTAAATCAGCCAGTGGCGAGCTCTCTCAGCAACGCAGAGACCCCGGGTTCGAAACCAGTTTAGGGAATCAATTTCTGTGAAAGTTTTTAAGATCGTAATGGCGGTTGTGCTATGTCGGAATAAAGACGTCATAACGTTCACTGAATTCTTTTTCAAGTACAAGCTCTCAATTCATATTATTGGTTACTACAATGCTCATCAAATTAATTTGCTAAGTTTTACGTGATTGGCAACCCTTTTCGCGAAAAATGTAAATCGGAAGTACCGCGAGAGAAACAGAAACATAAATTCCTTTTTATAAAAAAAATTGCCGGTTATAAAAAGAGTTACTTTTGCAAAGTCAGTAATAAAGTATAATCCTCTGAAAATAGCTTAACTTTCGATAATTAGCGTAAGTAATAAGCTTTCGGTAATGGTGTTTTACCAGCTGAAAATAAAAAAGAGTATAGTAGTTAGTTAATACGAGTCGTATTGTTTGAGCAGTGAGAGCTTTCGCGGCCGCTTGAACCAAAATATGTGTATTTAAACTCCAGGTACGCGGTTTTGCTCGTAGGCTGCTACATTAGAGCCCATATAGTCAATATATCGCTGAACTGAGAGTAAATTAAAAACTAGTTAGGTACTAAAACGCAGGAATGAATATAAAACTTTCAGCGGCTATTTGTACACTCAAGAATACTTTATTGATTAGTGAATAAAGAATTACATTCAGTTTTTCAAATTTTTAAAATAAATCAATAAAATAATGATTGCCTATAGCAAGCAAATACAGTTTTCCCATCACAGTACCGAATTTAAAGTCTGGCGAAGCCTTTACATCTTGCAAGGTCTAGCGCAAATCGAGGATGGAATAAACTAGAAGCAAGGAGGCTATGATACTAAGCCAAGAAACAAGTAACGAAAGCGAAGTCGAAACTGCCAACGTATCACTTGTGTTGTGGGAACCTACGATGTGTTTTATGCTATCTTGGAATCACATCGGTCTTAGAGTTAGCAGATGATAATTAAAATTAGCCTGAGGCGGAATGCAATTCTAAGAGAGATAACAGGCAAGAGTGATGCAGTATACCTCATACCGATCGTTTCCTTGTCAAATTACCTCCATGTTTTTGGAAATTCTCTCGCCTCACAGAGATTTTATTTCAGGGCTTCTACTCCTATACCTTGTATTCAGCCACGTAAAGCGATTCCACTCCCACTCACAAAGGTCCTTGGACATTCATACTCAATCTCTCCTGTCCTTATGATTTCAGAATCTTGAAGAAGTTCCAGCAAAATCGTGCGTTACCAAGAGATGGACATGAAAATTTTCCAAGCTCAGAAATTTCTCATCCGAAGTAATAAACCAATTCCGGCCTTGCCTCCAAGACAGGAATTGGTTTATTTAAATAACCGTACTACGCAGCAAGCTCACGTTTCAAAATATCAAATTACTCATTAAAGCAAATTAAAACTGCAGATACGTTTTTCTTAAACTCCTCCCAATTAATTTTTTAGTAAATAGCTTGAACTGATCCATCTTATTCAGATAAAATAGTTGTAACCCTCCACATCAAAAGGTAAAAACGAAGCAAAACGTGACTTAAAATTGACTGCATTTTTGACTCGCTTTAACACCCTCAATGAGATCTAAGAGAGGATTTGGCCACATTTTTCCGAAGAGAAAAAGCTTCGTAAAGGAGCTTCGTATAACTATTACTATCGAATTTCAATGCATTATACTCCACAAGGTACAGATAATTCTAATTATAGACAAACGGATAATATCAGCGAATCTACTAAAGAATATATACACATTCTCTAGGAGACCTCCGTATGGTGTTTCCGCGGTGATTGTAGTTACTGTAGTGACGACGTAGGGGAAACAGTAGATGTGTTCCTCTTCATTGTACTACCAATGGGATTTTTTGAAACGTGGATAATTGAAGTGAATATAGAATATGTATTACTTCTTATTAGAGCGGACGCTATCAATAATTATCATGAAAACTATATAAGAAGCCGTCGCTTTATTTATTACCCTTTCCAGATAAGTCTCCCTTCAGCTATGAAAATACTAGAGAATATGTTGGTTCGTGAATTTCCAAGACGTTTCACCTACGTCGTCACTACAACTATAACCATCGTGGTGGGATCCCGGAAACACCATGCAAAGATCAACCGACCGCTACGAAAATCTACGCACCAACATATTCTCTAGTATTTTTATAAACATCCCGCTGAAGGTTGGATTATCTGGAAAGGTTAATAAACTGGCCAATATCTTCTCTATACAGTTTTCATGATACTTTTTTATAACGTCCGCTGTAGAGAGAAGTCATAAAGATTCTATATTTACCTGCTGGAATATTTCCAAAACCCAAATGGATATATATCGGAACAATTGTAATACATTTTTGAGAAAAGTCGGTAGGAGCAATGCAAATCCGCGATCCGTGCTATTTAGCACTAATTAGAGGCTCATAAAAGCATCTCACTCGCGAATAAGAAAAGTTCCCGCATGAATGCGTGAGTTTCGGTATAAACTTCAGCCAAAAAATGAATGAATTAGCTAGATACACCAACGCACAGGACAGGAATCGTCGAAGAATGGAGATTCAATTTAGGTTAAACTTGCTCAATAAATTTTATGATAATTCGACCTAGTAAGACGTGGATATTTATATTTGCATATAAATTTTCCAACTAGAAAAACTAGGGAAATGGAAGCTAAAATTAGCAACTTCGAAGATTCATTTTTAAGGAAGTAAAGTATTAGAGGAAAAGACTTCTGCTCCATACACCCCCTGGTCGTACTCCAAAAGGCAGCTCGCTGTAAAAACTTGTATACATAGATGCAGAATCTCTATTCGCTTAGTTAACATCTCTCCACCCAAGGTGTTGCTCGCTCAAAAATCTCTTCCTTCATAACACCTCCAGTTCTAACATTATTAATCTCCCGTTACCCAAAAAAAAGCGCACCACATGATGAAATATTCTGCTTCCACTTCATTCCCCTCCCCTGCCTGACAAACATAAATTCCTCGCCTTCCTTCTAGACTCCATTTCTCTTCTTCTTCTAAACCCCCAAAATTCTGGAGATGAAATGCCAGTAAATAAGAAGCTACGCCCCCTTCCCTCCTCCATTCCTCCCTCCATATTCTTCCCAATCTCTCTCCTCCACCGTCTCTTCGTAGCGTGGGAAGTTGATTTACTGCCGTTCTCCACAATGGCGACCGTCGCAAAAGTGGCCAGAGGATTCTTCTTGCCAGCTGCCCGACGAGAATAAGGATTTTACGGATATGAGAAGGGAGAGAAGGCAGATAGGGAGGGACAATGGGCGAACGGTGGAGGGAAATGAAAACAAAACGTTGGGATAAATTGTGCAAACTTAAAGGTACTAAATAGGTGGTGAAGTTGAAGTAAAGGGGCGCAATGGCGTAAAACGAGTTACGAAGGAGGGGAAAATGGCGGATACGAGTGAAATAAGTTGCGATTTTTTAACCTGATACTCTTCTAACCGCAGTTCATATGTCTTTTCTCTATAAACTACTGTCTTTTTTATTTCAAAGAAGATGTGTTACATCGTTCCCAGATCCATAGATAAAGTAATTCCAACGTAAAGTATGAATAAAAGCGTTCGACTTTGGTGAAAGCGGCCCCAGGTTCGATTCCCGGTGGGAGCCAACACGCGAAATTACCTTGGATGTCGAAGCACTTTTAACAGTACTACTACTATGAATATAAGGAAATAATACTCGACTAAAGATGGTGTGACGGATAAAATATGTGCAATCCACAGTGCACTTTGTAAATATAGCTAATGGGTATTTGTATCCTTTCCAGAAAATTGTGTGAACTCAGAACCCGGAAAAGCAAAAGGAATATATAAAGAAAAATTACCAAAAGAAGATGTTTTAGGCGCTAAGAGGTGTGCACCTAGAAAAATGCAAAGCATCAATGGACGTGTAGAAAGACTGACGCAGTCGGAACTCAAACTTGAAACTTCCGTTTTTTTTTCGAACTGAAAGAAACATTAAAAACCAACAATGTTATATACTACCACCCGTTTGTAAATTATCCAGCCCGAAGGCCGGTTGGTACATCATCCCCTCTACCATCAGCTAGGAAAGGGAAATGAGGCTTATTAGGCAAGATGAGGAGTGAGGTAGTTAGCCCTCGCTTTCCTCGCTGAGCCAGAATACTATGAAAGCAAAGAAAGCTCGCGTAAGTAAAGCACAATGCTTCACTTACGCGAGCTTACACACAATGCACAATGGTGGAGTTTGAGAGAATCGAGACAAATTCTGACATCCAGAAAAATTCACTTGTAATTTATATAAAAATCATGAATAAAAATTCAGCAAGCAAAGAATTAAAACATATATTTGTACACAAATTTTTTATACAAAAATGAGGTAATGGACTAAGAATTAAATCCTCTAAGGATGTCGAGGAGGCATCGTATAGTATATGCTTTTACAATACCTCAGCATCATTGGCCTCATTCCTGAGGATTTCTGTGTTAAAACTGTTATCTTATCAAAATCCACTACTTCGGCCTGTTATCTTATCTCATATGTTGGTAATGAAGTTACTGCCGTTGTTTATCTCTACATCTACATATGTACCCTGCAAGCCGTCTTACGGCCTGTAGCAGGGGGTGCATGCATCATGACTCTACTTCCACAATCGATTACTTTGGCGTATCGTTCGTGGAAAAAATGAATTTTTTAAACCACTTGTTCTAGCAAAAAGTTTTAGTAGAGTTATATTATCCAGAGATATTAAATAACACACTACTGAAAAGTGTGCTGACACTTTATTACGGATTTCGGCATTCGGATATCGGATAGGGGAAGCCCAACTGTAGGTCCAATTGCGAAAATACACTCTTCAGCATTCATCTGAAATAAATTAAAACAGATCGGAGTACATCCATCCATCAACTCCCTTGAACCCTAACCAAGTGAATCTCCTAAATCATTCATCATCGCATCCCAATTTTCGCATGCAATCGCTTCGGCAATCGGATACACCTTCCAGCAGCAGGTTAGCCATAGATGTGCGCTTCCGTTCTGTAGCATTCTCCGCCAGTACCCTGCGTGTCCCGTAACCTCCACCCCTCGCTTCCTCTGACCTCCCTTATATTTCCTCCACCATTTCTCCCACTCGGCCACCCTCATCCCTCACTCTGGTCTCCGCTGTTTTGTTTCCCGTTACCTCGATTCTATCGCCTCGCAATACATCCATACGAGACGCGAGAAAGAGGACATCGGAACGTATGGACTGAGATAAGATTGAGGAGGGATAAAGATGGAGTGGGATTGGTTGCGGCGGAAGTGGGTGTCGAGAGAAGTCGCTAGGATAGATGGAGAGGCGATGAGTAAAATAGATACATGTTGCCTTGAATAAAGAATAGAGCGCTGATCTCCAACCTGTTGCACGCTGCCTCCGCCTTCGTCTCTTTTGCGTCTAGTACCGATTTGATTCGTACTTTCAACCCTTTCGATTTCTGAACGAAGAAGTTGAGCGGCAGCTAGGTTAAGTCGAGTATATATTTCCATTATCATCAAAACTTTACCTTATAACTACCAAACTAACTAGTATGTATGTACTACCAGGGCTCCCATACAGTCAAGTGGGCAACGTGTTTGGCTTCGGTGAAAGCGGTTCCAGGTTCGATTCCTCGTGGGGGCCTGAGTGCGAAATGATCTCAGCTGTCGAAGCACTTTTAACAATATTACCGCTTTTGGCGACTAAGGCCATTGTTGAATGTTGGTTTCATGAACTATCCCATATAAGTGCACGGGGATAATCAGTTCTTATAATTTTTATAAGAAATTTACGTAAAGTAGGCTTTCATGACTTGAAAACTGTAGAATAAATATTATAAATAATTTATATGATAAGAAATATATTGAGTTATTATGATCTTACGACGGAATTTTTTTGGGCTTATGAGGACCAGATATATACGATAATAGATATATTTTTAAAGTAAATTATGTTCCGTCATGCTTGACGGGGGCGTTTACTAGTATAAGATATTTTGCCTTCCCCTCTGTCTTTCCCCTATGATCTTAACTTCAGTTAATTTCTTCAGCGGTCTCTTTCCTCTCACCAGAATAGAATAGAACGCTTTATTGATGCAAAACATTTGCAGAACTAATAGAACAAAGGAAAAATCTGTTTGCAAGTTGATATATAGTCTGTTTAAAGCTTATGGTTACATGCCCTCTATAAAATTACAGCTTTTACATTACAAATTTATAAATTTGAAAATATATCGTCCAGTATTCGGCTTTTTGCAGACAATTGCATCGTTTACAGGGAAATAAAATCTGAGGAAGATGAAAGTGTACTTCAAAGAGATATAGAGATAGTTGAGAAGTGGGCTAGATCAAATGGAATGAAGATAAATGCAAAAAAGCAAGCATATTACCTTTACAAACAAGGGAAAGAAAAGGCAGATTAACTATAAACTAGATGGAGAACTTATACCACAGGTAGATGAATGCAAATACTTAGGGGTCACATTAACGAAAAATTTGGACAGGGGACCACAAGTAAATAAAATTGCGTCGAAAGCACTAAAAACTCTGCATTTCGTAATGAGAAATTTGAAGGGAAGTAGCAAAGGAACGAAGGAATTAGGGTACAAATCGATAGTGAGGCCAATTTTAGAGTATGCAACCAATGTGTGGGATCCGCACGACAAGTTAAATACAAAAAAAAATATAAAAAGTTCAGAGAAAGGCAGCAAGATATGTATTGGGTAGGCACAAGAAGACGGACAGCGTAAAGGAAATGCTAGGAATTCTCGGCTGGGAGACTAGAAAAAAGGAGAAAAGTTACAAGATTGGTAGGCGTATTTCAGATTAGAACAGGCGGTGATACTTGGGGAGAACTGAAGAACAGAATGGAAACACCAAGCTACATAGGGAAAGGTGATCACGAACTTAAATTAAAATTAAGGAAGCAAAGGACGAATGCAGCGAAATTTTCATTCATCAATAGAGGAATAAAAGAATGGAATAAGTTACCTGAAGGAGTGCTTAAACCCTTACCGAAAACTATAAAAGAATTTAAAAATAGATGTAAAAATATAACAGTTGTATAATTATTTTCTATATATGCATGAGAATTGCTTGTATTTTTATAAAACCATTTATTGGATGAGAATAGTTTATGTAAAATTGTGGTATGGTACTTTAAAGGTATTGTAACTTATTGTATGATTTTGTATCTCACTGAAATATGATATGGTATTGTATCTGACTATAATTTGTGAAATGGTAGTATGTCTGAATGGGAATTATTTTGTGAAATGTGAAATTTTCTGAATGTGAAGTATTTGGTGAAATGGTAGCTTATATGATTTTTAGTGAAATAGTAGTTTATCTTGTATTTTGTTACCACCGGACTAGTTGTCCATTTGTAACATTAATAATAAAAATATATAAAATGATACAAAAGAAACACAAAAGTAGCATGTTACATAGATATTACATGGTACATAAAGTGAAAATACATAATATAGAATAGTGATGGACCACACATCAAATTATATATTTATATCAAAATCTTCAAAGAGCTCTCTCATTGAATAGTAACATATATTAATAAAAAAGTTTATAAATTTTTCGAAGAATACAACATGGTTTGTGGACAGTTTTTGCCTCATGACAAGTGTTAATTTGTTACAAACTCCTCTTCCCATATACTGGGAACTGTTTTCAAACTATTTAAGTCTATGTTAGAAATACTGCAGCATATTCTTTCCTCTTGTATCATATATGTGGTTCGACTACTTAGTTTTCATGGTTTCAAGATTTGCACTTACATAACACATCATTTCATATAAGTAAGTGCATGGTAATGTGAGAATGCCATTTTCCTTGAATGCTTGCTTACAAAACTCTCTCTAATAGAGATAATAATAATAAAGGACTTTATTCAGGGCGAGATTGAGACTAACAAGTCTCTTCTTACATCTATCCCTTTGTCATATGAGACAAGAAAAGAGAGAGATAGCTTGCAAAAGTACAATGAAGAAAACTACTTTGTGGATTAAAAAACCTAAGCTAAGAGCTCAGGGAAAATCTCCACTGCAGGAAAACACCCTCAAGAAGGAGGGTGTGAAAAACCTGCGAAACCTACGGATAGAAAACTAAATTTGATGATGAAAGTAGATTAATAGAATTAAAAAAGACATGAAGACAAATCAATAGAAATAAACAAAAAAGAACGAATAACAAAATAGTTATAAAAGACATGAAGACAAATCAATAGAAATAACCAAAAAAGAACGAATAGCAACAGATAAGAGAGTGTCAATACTATTTGACTCAAACTTTCCTCTGCGATTACTTTATTCCTTCAAATTCGTGTTTCCCACCATCTCCAGCACTTCTGCATTTGTTTTTGTGCAAACCAAACTTACTTTTTCGTTATACGCCTCACTCGCAGGTCGATAACTTCCAATCTTTTGATTTTCTGCTTTCTTGGGGTCTGTTTTCTACTTTCAGAGATAAAAGCAGATCTTGATCTAACAGTAGATGATTTCACACTCACATTTGGCAGCAACATTTTCCTGGTGAAATCGTCTCAAAGTGAACTCTAATTAAATGCAATTTCGAATCGTTGGTAACATCTATGGCAAAAGATGAGCAACCCTTTGGGCAGTCTATCACACAACCGAATTTGAAGAAGAACAACACTAAGATAACTAAAAATAAATATGAATGAGGAATGAGAAAGCTTTCCATTTTAATGAGTGTTTTCAAATGTTCTTCCCCCACGATTCATGAGTTACCCAAGCTGCACTAAATGAAAGAGTAAAAGCAGTTCTTGGGTCAAATTCATGCGGACTGAGGCTAAATAAAACCTCATCATATTCCGATAACCTGATTTCGAGTTATTTCAACTCACCTACCTTCCCAGTCCAAAAATAAACTCTTGGTAAACACAAACGAACATTTTGCTGAATCAAATTTAGCATAATAAATACTCGATAGGGTTGGAGTTACACCGGTCTCCCGTCATAGGAACTGCGTATTTGCCTCCGTTTTCACCCTTTAAATCATCTATCGAAAGACTTTGGTATAACTTTAAAAGTGCTTAAACTGCGAATGTCATTTCGGGCGTGAGCCCCCACTGGGGTTCAAACCCAGAACCGCTTTCGAAGTCGAACGTGAAAGCCACAAGGCTATTCGGAACTCCCAAGAAAGAGGTAAGGTCTGAAGTCCGTTCGACATAGTTTATCACCAAGTATGAAATTTTTAAATATAATAATTTCATTACATTATTAACAATATAAACTACACTTATTTTACGTCATCAAAAGTTGATAAAAGTCTAGTTTTAATGTTAAGAATAATACGCTCTTGAAACTCCTAAATAAACCAAAAACGTTATCGTTTGAATTTCCGCTACCAAGCACAAAAATATTAAAATATCCCTTGTTTCCCAATTCGGTAACTTACGATCGTCATTCACTTTTAATACCTCAAATGAAATTGCATCTAATGACGCCAACATTCTTACCATAAAACACATATCAGCGATAACATGAAATCGCAAAATCATATGAATAAAAAGAACAATTGTAAATCTTCTTAGTGCCATGATAGGTATTCGAAAAATCCAAGCATCCACTAGTAATTCCTGTCGGAAAATTATCACCTGTAAGTTGATGAAAGCAACTACACTACGATACGAGATCGAAATCTACCGCTGATACAAATTGTTAGGACATCCCTCACAATTTACGGCATTGTTACGAAATATTGATTCGGTCAGATCCCTTTGACCCCGCTGAAGAAATTCAGATAAACAGGTTGAGTAATACGCCGATAAACCTGACCGTCCTTCCCCGTGTCCTATTTGAAACTTCTTCTTTTATACCTATAGCCGAAAACAGGATGGCATTCGTAATCACCAAATGAGCCCACAGCAAGTGCTTAAGTCAGCAGAACGGCTATGAATGCTGATATCGTAATGCTGTATTAGCAACGATATTGAGCTGGACCTTTAAAGCTGGTAGTGTGACGCGATGTGGCTATTATTTATGACTGGAAATTTGGAAATTGTGCCAACACTATTCCTAACATACTAAGAAGTTATTTAGGGTTTCTTCTCGTTTATTATTTACGACAATGTTTACGATTTTGAGAAAAATGTTCGCTGTAAAACATGTCTCCGATGAAAAACGAAACAAACTTGAGCTGACTCAGGTCAACTGTCATGGTCAGGTTCCTATACGAACGCCAATGCTAAGAAAATTGTCAACTGCAATACAATAAAATATTGTCAAAATGCATCATAAACGACACAGAATCAGGAGTAACTTAGGTTAAAATGGAGTTTTTTAACGTTAATTATTACCGCAAAGTTACTCCTGATTCTGTGTCGTTTATTCGTAATGCTAGTACAGCTATTCAGGTGTAATAAATGCATAATAAACCTTTAGATGGCAGCATGATGTATAATGTATGCACTGCAACTTGTCTGTACGTTATTCTTCGGATTGTATTTGCTGATAAAATTACCCCAAAATTCTCTCCATCTCCAACTAATTGTTCAGCTAACACGAATCACGATATTTCATGAATTCAGCATATTGGAGATCGATATAACTTTCATGAGGTGAAACGCATGGCTATGGGCATAACACCGGTCTACGGAGCTCTATTCAAATAATGATTACGGGACAGCATTAAACATTAGCTGAATTGATTGAAAATCAAAACCTATCCTATAGATTCCAGGTGAATGCGTCATCGAAGGTATTTTGGAACTGAGTCAGGAGTTTAAATATTCAGCGAAAACAGTTTGCAACATTTCCGACGATATCAAGTGAGATTTGGAGCATCCATTTATAGCACACGCTTCTGAGGTTTACCGTGAGCTTTTTACTTAGGAGTGTCGTCTTACGTACAACAAGCAGATAGACCATCGATTTCTTGTATTATTTATGAGAATCTTTAATAGACCATAAATTAAAGCAAGAAATCATACTCTGAAGCTTTTCTTAGTTGTTTGTTATAGTCTTCTTAGAACAATCCAGAAGGGCGATGTTGATGATGAGATGAGAAACTATCTTAAATGTGAACAAAAATAGGAATCTTGGACAACCAGTTGACTGCTCAGTAAGAATCTAATAAAATATTCCTTTGATCCGTATAACGTTAGCCTCTGAATGAAAATGATTAATAATTGTAATAGATACAATATAGTTTAAAATAATTATATACTTTACGTAATTATAGACTGTGGCACAGCTTTCTACATAGTTGAAGTAAACTTACAAACTACTAGTAGTACGTTTTATTGAAGCGTTATGAGTTTACGGTTGTGTTCAAAGAAAATTCACAAGAAGAGTATTTGTTTTACTTAAAGGAACAACGTATGCTGAGATAAATCTTTTAAGCACGAATCAGAAATTCATTGCTGTGTGATTGTAATAAAAGGGCAGAAGAAAATCATCAATGTTGTATGAGGGAATACTAAGTATAGAATATGTGAGTGGCATTTAAATAGTGGAGCAAACGACTATTCAGTTCCATGACAATAAAAAGTAAACGGAAACTTTAAATAAAAAAGCAACCTGGCTGCCACATTCCTGCCTCAGGAATCTAGCGAGTGAACGATTTGACATTTTAAGGAGTTTTATACTCTAGCTTAGTCAATGAGATACATAATATCGAAAAGTTAAGTTACTGTTTTCCTTAGAGAAATACAGGTTTCCTACCATAATTTTTCAAGTGTCTTGTAATTGACTCAATTTGACACTAGAGATGATTTTTTGAAGACATACCAAGAGTTTTCAATTTCAAATTTCTATCCTTTCCAGAATATATTGCGTCTGCAGTTAGAAATAAAACTAAAAATCTTTACATTAAATCGCATTATGAGCAGCAATATCCTCATCAAAACGTTTTCCGAAGATATTCTTGGGCAAATAAGCATTAAGAGTAAATGCTATCAAATATAAACGTTTTGAGCAAGATGCATTTGGTACAAAAACTTGAAATGTTAACCTCAATCAATATACTTAGGTGAATTATATCAACTGAATCTAAACGTATTTTGCCAATAAGATTACTGAGATATCAAGAAAAAGAAATAAATTCATAACTGAAGCTAATATCACATTTGAATTGGCTAATTTAAATTTGAATCGGCTTTAGGGAAAAGTAAAATGGAAATGTACTCCCAAACTCTTTGGTTTCAACCAACGTTTCCATACCAGGAAACCCTACAGTTGTCTCCTATCTAAAATGCACCAATTTCTAACCAATTTATGGTTAAGCAACATCGCGCAAAATATGCGAATTATAAATAACTGATAGCTTCCTCCTAATTCTATGGAAGAACCATACAGGGAAATATCCTCGTCATCGTCACAGGTTTCCAACCCATAGAATAAGGACCCTGCCACCTTCGAGCAGGTGTACTCCGACTACATAGACAAGCGGGGTCATCGCAGCTAGCCATCTGAATCAACGGACGAAATACCTCATTTTTGATCACGTTTCTCATTCGGCTTCGATCTGTTTCTCCGACGCATTTCGAAACCTCGGACGTCGAACAGGAGCTGAAGGTGTGAACCGTACGAATGACATA
Source organism: Ladona fulva (assembly GCA_000376725.2). Classification (NCBI taxonomy): domain Eukaryota; kingdom Metazoa; phylum Arthropoda; class Insecta; order Odonata; family Libellulidae; genus Ladona; species Ladona fulva. The sequence continues at coordinate 110,923 of KZ308617.1, forward strand.
GGGTCACGGGATCATCGAGGTTACCAGAGACGTACATAGCCCCATCTTGACTCCGTCCTGGAATAGCTAATGCCCAGGGAACGGATTTTCAATGGTTGACAGCTGGAAGTGTCCGCGACCATAATAATAAAAATTCAAGAGGTCCGAGATTGAATTATGGATGGGAGGAGGGTAGTTTAGCTTTCGGTGAGGGTTGGATTCATTAGTCATGAGATGTGGCAACGAAATGCCGAAGGACACCGGTGCCGCTGGGCGTTGATGTCCCTCGGCGGCCAACCTCCGTCACACCCTCCGTTGAGAAATCTTCCAAAACAGAAGTCGAAGGTAGGCGGATAGGGTTCTCCTGGAAGGGGTTAGAGTGCTTTGAAGGATGGGAGCATGGCTGGGTGGGGCGGAAGCATTAAAAATGATTGGGGAAGAGATGAATTATTTCGTTGAACTGTTACGCTTGTACAACTACCAGCGTGTCGGTGTTCTTTACCTATTCCACTTCCGCAAATAAGCAATTTTCTTTCTTTTTTTCCCATGCCTCTGCTTAACCTGCGGTGATGTCCGACGATAGCAGAATCATGAATAAAGAGGAGATGTACCCCATAAAACGCGAGTGAAAGTTGGGGTGAATATCACGGATTGAAAGATTCGATACTTGCATTTATTTTTTACGGCGATTTCCATCTAAATGTTTTATTCACGCAAACGGTGCGGCGTACACTGTTGCTGTAAGGAGCCGTTAGAAACTGCAGTTACAATCAGAGGATATTGACATTAATCGCAAACAAGATGACGAAATAATATGAAAGTGACATCTTGTGTCATTTATTTTCCCAATAGACGGTAAAAGAGATCTGCTATATTCTGCAATGGCTTATTATTCACAATGTGTAGCTCTAACGCCATTCCTTTAAAACGTAAGCAAACTAGCATCATCGTTTATTCACAAGGCTCCTCCACACCCTACTTATATTGGATACCTATTTTGCTTAAGGCAGCCATACATTTTTAAATTTATTACTTCTTATTCAACACACTTCAGTTCATTTACGAATATCATCTACATCAATCGATCAATCTTCCTCTCCGTTTAAGACCACTAACAAGTTCATCATGTACAGAAGCATGCTGATATGCCCTGCACCCTCAACAATGAAGGGAGATTCCAGATGTGTATGGGTATTTGTTATCTATAAAAAGCCTACATATTATCTTCTGCGAGGAGGCCCCCAACTCTTCTTCCAGCATTTGCTTACCAGCCTGTCTCTACATCTACTCTTCCCTTCATAGAAAACATTCTACTTTTGCTCAATATACAGTTATCCAATCCAATTATTCATAACTTTGGGCAGCATTTATTCTTGCATTCACTCAACTTCAGCTATATTAACAAGAGGAATAGAATGATAAAAATACAACCGTGGACATAGGAAAGTACACAAAGATTCCTAATCCATAAACCATTCAGTTTCCAATAAGCTTCTCCCACGCAACCAATTCTACAAATACGCATCACTCTCTTTTCTCAGACTCATACAATAATCATATCGGGAATTGGCATGAGAGAAAAACTCAGTGGAATAGCTCAACTGAAGTGGACATTCAACATAAATCAATTTATGATAGCAAAGGATACAAGCTTGCACGTTAGAAAATAGTTTATATAACCCTTTACAAGAAGTGCCCTCTTGTCTGGCTGTAAAACGTTACTATAAGAGTAGTAAAGAAGGGAAGATCATAATCATTTGAGATTCGGTGATATAAAAAAAANAATGATGTCCCATTCTACCATTGAGTTAATTGTAAAGTAAAACTGCAGCTACAAAAGATAATTAAGAGTTTACATAGTTTTGATAAATTCAATGTTCTACCATAATTCTGATAATATTTTTCATAGAGCTGATGATTATTTTTCATAGTGGTGTAACTTTTATATGCTTTAAAAGCTGTTGAGGGGTGACAGGGATTGATGTTACATCTTAAGATGGAACTAAACATTTAGGACAATAACCATATTTATTGGTGTACGTGATGGTAACATACTCAATGATTTCAAGAAATTTCAGAAAAGAAATAATACAGGAAGACCCCTATTACATCCATTAATTATTATTTATGAAGTATTTATGACAACTATTCCCTAACCATAAAATTCTGATCAGCTGGGACTCGGGTTTAGACTACAGTTTGGAGTAAGCTGACAGTAGTCTTTAAATATACATATATAATCAGTTTTAAGGTTAAGAATTATGAGTGATTTAAGCAATTACCTTGAAACATAATGGCTGGGAGAGCTACATAAACCAACTTTCAGATAGTTAATAATTGATGACAATTTTTTGTTACTTCCTTTAAAGCAAATANTCTTTAAATATACATATATAATCAGTTTTAAGGTTAAGAATTATGAGTGATTTAAGCAATTACCTTGAAACATAATGGCTGGGAGAGCTACATAAACCAACTTTCAGATAGTTAATAATTGATGACAATTTTTTGTTACTTCCTTTAAAGCAAATATTTTATCTTATCATTCCTACCCAAAAATGAAGGTCCAATGTACTCCCATATACAACTCACCATTACCATTCCAACTTATTTAATCTGCAACTCCCAAAACACTTTCCTGAATATACTCAATATAATGTTTACATTCCACCTTAAAATTCTTCCCTATGCACAAAAGAAAATCTTCAAATAATTAGGCGCAGTTGATATTTTGATATGTAGGTTAAATAATTTACCATTCAACTAAACTTCAATGTGACCAAAACAAGACATTTCACCTGAAACTCCTTACTTCTCTACTTCCCATTTCTTAGCATTTCCAATTATGGTTTAACCTTGTGATTGATTCCTACAATATAAATTGATACTTTCAGTATCATATCCTCCAGGCAATATTGATTGGACAGCTTGACTTGTTTGACAACCTCAGAGAATGTTTTCCAATATTTCCTCACTTCACACACATTCCTTAAGCATTCTATTTGGTGACTCTTATATTTCATTCCTTATCTACTATCCATTGTTTCCATTCACATGATTATGTATCAGTATTCATCAAAGGAATAACTAAAATTGATACAATACATTGATATAACAAATTACTCTAAGGAAAAGAATGAAAGTGGTGAAATAAATAGTATAAAAAAACCATATTGTTGTATGTTGCAAAAAAAGAAAAGTGAACTAAAAGTAGTTCAATATGTTGAGAAAAACAATATCTTAGATTTTCTTTAATTCAAAAAGGATGATATGATGAAGCATATAAGAAATTAGAGCACTTCATCGCAAAAAAAATAAAATACATAATTCTTCTTGTAATTTCAATCATAAATTCTGTTTTTGATAACTGTTATTTGATGGACCTAAAGAGGTGGTAATAAGTTGAACAAATCACAACAGATTTCTATAAAAATATGGTGTTCTGAAGGTTTCCTATCATAGATTTGTGTATTCAGGGACATGTGGATTTATGTAATAATATGTTGGTGAATAAGCTAAAGTCAATTGTTTATTTTGTGACAAGCAGCAGTAATAGTTGGGAAATTTGATAAAATCCTTACACCTTAATAGTATTACTAGAGTATCACTGTGATGAATTGTACTACACAGGGACACTGCTATATTGGAATCTATTAATTAGTGTTGGAATTGAATATGTAATAAAATTGATGTATGAATTGTCTAAATTTTTTCATAAAAATAATTTGTATCTTTGTGTATTTTTTTATATTCAATATTGAATGCTTCCCTCAAATGTATTTTAACCTTTAAATACTTTGTCATCTTGCTTGTGGCCTATCTGTAAGGATTTCAACAACAATGATAATAATAAAAATTGAGAGTTTAATCAACAGCAATTATCAACAAAGAAGGAAATTTGTTAATGGAGAATCATGAGGCCTGTAAATAGCAGGTAAAAATAGATAGAGGAAGAGTGTACCTAGTTGGGGAAACGGATATAAGGACATTTTTGTAGATGTAAGCATGGGATTTTAATAGAGGGGAATTGCCAGCAGTCACCAGAAAATAACTTGAAAATACATTCAAAATCATAAAAGATTGACAGTTTTTAATGGAGTTATAAAAGAAGATTTTCATTCCAAAGATGGGAAAGGCCTTTGGGTGTAAGGACTACAAAACCAATGCAACCTTATCTCATACACCTAAGAAACAAGATATCCACACTTATCCATCAGGTAAATAAGTATCAGATAAAAGTAAAAATAGTAAAATAGCTCAATGCAATGATGATGACCAATTTGTTTATTAAAACTTTAATGTAACTACCAATGCAAAATATGTATAAGGCTCATTTTAACATCAAACCCTATTAATTCACTATTTCACCACTTGTGGAATTTATGCTTGAATTGAAATAATAAAAAAAATTATATGAACATGATAATAACTAAGCAGCAAGATATATATAAGAGAAACCCTTGTATTATCTTCAGTACTAAGTCACTAACTTGCACATACAAACACCATATGGTCTCACCCACCACTAGTTAATTTCAAGAAGAATAGAAAAAAATCAATTAGATCATTAACAATTTCAAAATAATAAAAGACATCTACATATATACTCCTTAATTGCTTACACGTGTAGCAGTATCTTTCTCAAATTTAATGCTAGACATAAATAAATCAAGTAACCACAAAATGATTTTTCCTTGTTTTAACTCTCTATGTGTAGAAAACCACGAATACTTGGGGTAGCATTTGAAATTCTACTGCCACATTGTAGCTAGCAGTTTTTATAAACAGCAAATGATGAATGGAATAAAATCTCTACAATGCCATATTAAATCATAGTATCCCTTCTACATGAATACTTTAAAAAGACCTGTAGATGACAAAATAAGTCTGCATTGTGCAATGACAGTAAGTCCATTTTTGAATGGCAAAAGAAACCAGGGTGAAGAATGGTAAATAATATACAGCTGTATTTACCAAATGATGTCCCATTCTACCATTGAGTTAATTGTAAAGTAAAACTGCAGCTACAAAAGATAATTAAGAGTTTACATAGTTTTGATAAATTCAATGTTCTACCATAATTCTGATAATATTTTTCATAGAGCTGATGATTATTTTTCATAGTGGTGTAACTTTTATATGCTTTAAAAGCTGTTGAGGGGTGACAGGGATTGATGTTACATCTTAAGATGGAACTAAATATTTAGGAAATTAACCATATTTATTGGTGTATGTGATGGTACATACACAATGATTTCAAGAAATTTCAGAAAAGAAATAATATATAAGGATTAGAGCTCTACACTTTTATAGATAACTCAATATGCAACTTTATTCATACTTGGTGCACTTACATAGCTTTTAAAAAGTAGATTCAATTTAAAATACTGAAAAAACACAAAATATAGGTAAAATGAGTTGTATTTGATAAAAAACAAGTAGTAGTACTACTACTAAGTTTAGGCGTAACTACAAGGTTCTTTGCACCTATGATTTGCAAACTCAGTNTTTATATAGACCTGCATCTCTGAAAAACTTTAAGCGGATAAACAAGTTTTTGATTAGTAGTAGTATTGTTAAAAGTGCTTCGACAGCTTAGGTCATTTCGCACGAGGGCCCCCACTGGGATTCGAACCCAGGATCGCTTTCACCGAAGTCGAACGTGTTGCCCACTTGGCTATCCGGGAGCCTGATAAAATAGAAGTTTGTGCATTTAACATGCAGGCAGAATTTCAGCCATAAATTTTCAGAAAGAAGTGCAAGTTGTAAGTTGATGTATGTGGTACTTAAGAGATATTTTTTTTAAAGATATTGCCACTGGTATATGGTGATCAGAGCTGCAAAGAATTGACACATTTCTTAATAAATCTCTCTTTTGAAGGGGGAGTTTAAAGATATGACATCTATATTGAGGTCTATTGAACTGGCTGCAATGGCAGAGTGGTTGGCTCTCTAACTTCAAGGTCCCGGTTTTGAGTACCAGCTAATCAGAGTTTTTGGGTAAGGAATGATTGTTTGTACCTCAATATTATGTATTAGGGTTTCTGACAGGAGATACCTCCAAACATAAAAATGGGCAAGCCAAATTAAGTTCATCATCACTACCAATCATCAGCCAATCCCAGAAATGATGGGAATATGGCTAAGGGGGATAAATAATTGAAGTCTACTGAAAACCTTTCACTTTAATGTTTCTTTGTTTTTTCAATCCTCCTTCAAATTTATAAATGTATAATTAATGTATCTTCCTGTGTTTACAATACCTCTAAAAACTAACATTATAAGAAGTCTCATTCATGATAAAAAAGAAATAATAAGCTTTATGGAACTCAGTATGGAAGGTTTTCCAATGTTTGATAAAAGAAACTATAGAAATGTACATCCTTTAGTAGAAAACTGAACCCCATCCTGGTTTGGCATAAATAATCTTACTCTAAATATTGATAGAAAATTGGAACTTACCTGAATGAGAAAGGTTTCAGGGTGAGGTTCCCTTCTTGAACTCCTCAGAATGTTGATTAAATGTGTCTTTCAAAACGCAATGGATTTTAATGAAGATACCAAGAGGCCATGGCAAATTAGTGAAGGCTGATTGGTGGATGAATGAAACCATGATACTGTATAAAGGTACAAGAGAAATAAATTTTTGATTCGATGTGAACATTTGTTTGATTTTTATTAAAATAAAGCTATCACCAAAAACATAGGGTCAATCTTTTCACTGTCATGTTAAAAATATCCTCTTAATCATAAGTTATTACAACGCAGAATGCAAATACAAGAAATGTTTTTCATTTAATGTGAAACTAGATTTGATATCTTTTAAAGTAAAACAAACTCTGAAAACATAAGGTCGAACCTCTAAGAGTCACGTTAAAAAAAAATCCCATAAAAGGAATTACCTAAATCACTGAATCACATATGAAGGCAAAAAATTACTCCAAGATAATCTAACTGGAATGTATTTTGCTCCATTCTTTAAAAATACTCATATCAGTATAGAATACACGAGAGACAATAAATTGGTTATGTTCCCCTCCAGAAATATAACAAATTAATCTTTAAATGGGAAAAGTAGAATTAATCAGCCAGAGTTGAACTTCTTGATTGTTAAGATTCGTCATTTTTCCTCATAATTATTAGGATTTTTTATATACAATTACATGGAAATGCAAAAAATGTTACTTAGTAATCCATAGCATTTCTAATGAAATTCAGTAATATCACACAACGGAGATGTTTTCAGCAAATAAAAGCATTCAGAAGAATTTTTCATCCTTCTGGAAGTCAGGACAGAGGAAAGATTTATAAAAGGAATTTATAAAAGGATAAACCTCTTTTGCTGGATATATTTCCTTCTCCATTCATGCTTACATAAACCACTAAGCACCAAGTTTGCAATGACTCTAACATTGCCTACAAAATAAAATACCATTGTATCCATAATAAGGCACTGATTCTTGGATTACTACTTTTTAGCTGGCAATACTGTCTTTTTCAAGTTTATGTCAAACAGAACCTACATCTACTGGTGACACATAAATAGTAGAAATCAGCAAAAACATACATTTCATTAACTTAAAATGGCTCCAGCATCGGTTGTTTTTTGCAGGATTATGTAATTGTGTCATGATGGCACAAGTTGGTCATTCATAACTCACAATTGGTCATTCATAGCATAAATTCTATGGTAAAGTAAGTATTTTAAAGCCAAATTACCTTTAAACTCCACATTAATTTCAAATGGAATAACATCTACTAAGTTCAGATATATAAGTGAAGCTTATGTTTACACCTCAGCTGCTTGGAATATAATATGAATACTTTAAAAAGACCTGTAGATGACAAAATAAGTCTGCATTGTGCAATGGCAGTAAGTCCATTTTTGAATGGCAAAAGAAACCAGGGTGAAGAATGGTAAATAATATACAGCTGTATTTACCAAATGATGTCCCATTCTACCATTGAGTTAATTGTAAAGTAAAACTGCAGCTACAAAAGATAATTAAGAGTTTACATAGTTTTGATAAATTCAATGTTCTACCATAATTCTGATAATATTTTTCATAGAGCTGATGATTATTTTTCATAGTGGTGTAACTTTTATATGCTTTAAAAGCTGTTGAGGGGTGACAGGGATTGATGTTACATCTTAAGATGGAACTAAATATTTAGGAAATTAACCATATTTATTGGTGTATGTGATGGTACANATTACAAACAATAACAAAGGACAAACACACGCATTCCCAAACTGGAAAAATCCAACTAGCTGTGATTTGAACCCAAGACCTTGGGGTTGAAGCGCTAGCATTCTAGCCACTCATCCTGCAGATTCTCATCAGTAATGTGTTTAAATTATTCTAAAATTCTCCAATTACCTTGTAAAAATCTATCACTGAGTTAATTTCAGTATTCTGATTGGATTCTTAATCTATAGCTCACATTCTTGAGGGGTTAATGATTCAATTTAATAGCATATGTATGAGTTTGTATGATATAAAATATTGCCTAATACAAAGAATCTTGAAGTTTTAATTCAATGCCATAGCAAAAATACTGAAATCCATAAATGTAAGAATGAAAAACTGCAAATATTATTCATAAGGATGTTAATCCCAATTACGTTCATTTCAATAAATATCACAAATAATAACAAAGTAACTTCCTAATAATTACTTTTAAGAACAAATATTACAAGATATCAAAGATCTGCCTTAGATGCTAGCACCATGGCTCTTGACCAATTAATTATAATAGTGAAAATAATATGCAAAATGATTATAATTATTTTACTACTTCTTTATCTTATGAACATCAATTTTCAAATCTACACATTACATCTGTCAATCATTCTATAATACATTGGGTAATGAACCATGCTAAGGTATTGATGACTTATTTTATGAGATGAGAAACTGAAACATTAACTTACGAAAACATAAATATGAATGCTGATAACTGCTCAATTGAAGTACTACTCCAATTCATGGATTTTCTAAGATATGACCAAATATGACTTTCAAACTTTATTAAACTTTCAAAGAAAGAAATTATTGGTTACAGAACAGGATAATAGGCAAGGAAGTCAAATCTGTGGTACAGAAATATTAAGAAAAACCAAAAGGAATCAATTATGAAAACATATTTTTCCTTGTTAAACACTATTATACTACAGAAAATAAACCCACCAGTTGCTTTGAAACTGCACCAAAGGCAAGACTAAAGAGACAGTTAAATATTGTAGATTTTTCATTGCTATCATAATTCTAAGATAGCAGTAATAATGGCAAAGATCCATAAATAAAACTCGGGAGCATAATCAATCTCTGGTTGAATAATCAATGTGGATTTTCTACACAGTGTTTTTTTATTCCAACTTAAAACTCCGGAGGTACTAATCAAAGATAAAATGGAAATGCATTTTTAAGTATATTTTTGACATGTGTCTGTTGAGATTCACAGAAAATTAATCTTTAATTTTTCTTAAATGCTGATAAAATGTAATGTAAAAGTGCTCTGCTCTTTCAGAAGTTACACAATTCAAATTAAACTGAAGAAGGAACCCAAACAAGAAAAATCCATACGTTACTTGTTAATTTAGTGTTTTCTCTTCTTAATATTATTTGGATAACCTAACTTTGCCCTTTAACAGGGCAAAGGAAATATTAATTATGCCCATCTATAGTTGCTTTAAGTAATTTGTAATTTTTGTTATCGCGAGTAAATAAAGAAATTGATGAGACAAGACTTCCGTAACTGTATAAAAATAACTGAAATTGCATCTAAACCAAATAAACTTAATTTTAATTCATACACATATACCTAATTTAAGTTTCTGCATAGCATCCGCTACCTTTGGCTATAACACAAACGAAACTTACTAAATTAGTTGTTAATATCTGGTGTCAGCAACAAAGAAAACTGATAATGTGAGACAAAGGCAGCCAATAAAATCATATTTGGAATACATTCTATGAACGTCTAAGTTCGACTATAACAACACCAGTAACATATCTAAATCACAGTAATGATTTATCATAACAATTAATAACATCGATAGCTACGCTATATAAAACAAAAATTACCTAAATTTGCCTCTTTCAGCAAACGATAAAGTATACATTAACTCATGTTGTTGACATCTCAGTTGAAATGACAGCGTACTTACAAGTCAAAATTGTTTCCACGTGTGGTTCCTATTAGTTTCAACTTTGGTGGAAAGATGGCAGGACTGAGCGGTCCGACAGTATAAGTTCTGGCGAGCAGCTTGTGAACTATTGGAGCTTGGGAGGAGTTAAATAAATTTTTAAATGTAAATAGGGAACATTTGGCGCTATGATTGTACTCAAAGAATTTAGTTAAAACATTTGCCTCAATTTTAATGACGCATTCACCCATCAACAGAAATTGTTTTTGCGTATTTGACATTACCTATGAGATACAAAGTGATATCAGCTGCTGCGATAACAACTTCGAAAATATTGTGGTAAAACTTAAGTAATAGAAGACTTCTTTTATTTTCCTCAATTTATATCTGCAATCAAAAGCCCATGTGATTCTAGATATATTAATATCCTGCGGTCGTATTCATGCCATGAAACTTAACAAATTCAATTTTTCTTTCGGCCGTATCGAACTTTGAAATATTTTCATAAGAATCTTATTAGTTTCACGACAACATGACAACGTAAAGGATAGGAATACATCGATTCAACATTCGGGCACATCAATATATATGCACGCACCTTATGTTTGTCACCCCTAGCAACACCTTCAGTTTGTATAACAACATGAAGCAGCTAAATAGTGACCGTAATATACGAAGAAAAGAAGAAAGATGTTTGATGTTGTGCGTGTGGATATATGTAAAAGTCTCAGCCGCGAGTTGAAAACAGAAATATAGCATACTTGTACCACGTCTTCCTGGTAAAATGGACAACTCTCTGACCAATGACCAATATTTCTTAAGTGCCTGAACTTCATGCAATGGAAACAGTTCTTCCGCCAGACTCTCAGTTCACGTATACGTTCGCTAATAGACCGAGGGCTCTGGTAGCAACAAGAAGAAAGTGCGGGAACCCTATAAAGTAAGTATTCTTCTTCCATACATTTATTTAGGGAAATCTTGCTCTCGACGAATGCCTTTATTTACCAACAAGCCTCTTGTTTTGGTCTTGCGCTTTGAGAACGTCTTCCGCAGAGAGCGAAGAACTACATCGATTATTTCGGTTTCAATTTTGGCGCAAAATCTTACAGCAATTTAGTATTACTATACAATATTATCTAATTCGCTTTTCTTTATTGTCCATAGCAATAGGTTACATTAAAAAATGAAACAACGTAAATAGATTACCGCATAATGTACGAATTAATATTAATTTATTAGAAGGTTAAAAGGTTAATACGCAGAAGGCAAAATAGGATTGAGAAATAAATTATTCAAATTTCTGGACGTTGTATATGTTTGATCAATTCATCCAAAGTTTAAACATGACATTCGATGTCCCGATGAATTTCCTTGCATTCAACTTTTCATCGCATTTTGCTGATTAGTGAAATAATATCATATTTTGAAGCACAAATAAAAAATTTTGCACGATTAATACTACATTTGTGTGCGAATTGTGCAAATCATACTATATTTATATACAATAATACCACAAATGACGAGGAATTACACACAATTCTTTCCAGTTTGAAGTTCGGAACTCCAAAAATGTTGTCTCTGGAAACCCTATTTCCTGTTGTATCTTTTGATTCTTCGGTTTGTATCTAGAGATCAAAATGGAGTAAGGAAAAAGTTCGTATATCTACATAAATACCATGCAAGCCGCCTTTTGGCGTGTAGGGTGTAAACTCTAAGCGTTCGAGTCACTTTTTATCTTATTGTTGTAGCGTAACGTTGTCGGAATGAATGAGTTCCTAAAACGACGTGTCCTCATAAGTTGTAAGTACTTCGCGAGTTGAAAAGTTCGTGTGTAGAGCGGTTAGTAAGACGAGATACTACTGTACTTTGTTTTTCTTTTTCTTGGAAAATACCCAGAAACGATATTTCTTTCTTCTTTAAACTTTATGATGCACATGATACATGGATAATTCAATACAAATCTAAGCCCATAACTTCCATCTCAGTGTATGGTATGTTTTCGATTAGACTGGGAGATTCGTGAAAACTTTTAAGTTGATATATTACGCAGCTATAGAATTATGTCTATGATGTCAAAACGGTAAAAGAATGGTTTATTGAATTTTACCGTAGACTATTTTTACTATAATATAATAGTTATAATATACTAGCTATAATAGTTGCGCGTATGAAATTTATTGTTTTTGTTGTCGTCTCAGTTTGACTGATTTTCTATAATAAGAATTTTCGAATTCCAAGCGTTGATGGAGAGGTAGCTCATATGATACTTTTATCATGAGATTCAAATGAATAAATGCAAAACCAAAATTTTACTTACGCAAAACGGTGAACTTCTTGGCTCATCTTTATATTATCATACCAATGTTCAGCCACTGTCGACTAATTACAGAACTTGCGGGCTCCGGGATAGCCAAGTGGGCAACGCGTTCGACTACGGTGAAAGTGGTCCCGAGTTAGATTCCCGGTGCGAAATAAACTAAGCTGTGGAAATAATCTTAACAATAATACTTCTATTACAATTAGACCCATTTAACAGTTAGACGAAAAGAAAATATTTAGAGTTACACGGATACACCTTTCGATTTACAGAACCGTACTAGGCCCACCATGACTTACAAAACGTACCCCATACCCAATGTTTTAATTAACTTGACTTCGTATTGTGCCACATATAATTGCAATACATACTTGGTTGTCAACGCACAACTCTAGAGTCCAATGTAATCTTTATGACATATTTCCTTTCAATAACGGCATTAATTACGAAAAAGGTATTAAAATGAAATATTTAATGCTAAATTCGCCCGGAAAAATGAACCCACGAATGATAAAAATAGTAATCGCGCATTAGTGAATTGTGTGTGAGTGAGTGCTTTGAAGACGTTCACGAATCGAAATATAACCGTCTGAGATCATAACATAAATATTTAGCGACATCTATATTATATCATTCAAAGAAAAAGCGGGAAATCCAGTCGCTTGACTGGAGATACTATCTCTGGAAAACGTGAACGAAAGTGCTTCGGTCATTTCTTTCGAAGTCCCGATATCTTACGTACGAAATGTCATTTATCTGCATTCATTCATATTGTTGCTCATAAGAAAATGGAAATCTTTCGCCATAGCAATCTAAAATTACTTGTGATAAAAAACAATCAAAAATGCATCTCTGAAATCCATGCGCTGAGTAATTCATTCAGCTATTCATTGGGTTATTTCAAATACATTTTCTTTAATTTTAAGACAGTTATGATTCGCTTTGCCACCTCTTACATTAGCAAAAATGGTTTGTGATTTTTCTTTCGAAAACGCCATGAACTTCAGTTTTGATCTTAATAGCCACTTATGCCAATATGCACTTCTCGAATTCACGGTTCTTAGTGCAAGTAGTCCATGTTGTATTTTCTGTAGTTTAACGAATTCTGGTTTTAGAAAAGATGTTGGTGAATATCAAAGAAAGATGGAGGGAAACAAATTTTACATATTTATTAATTTGCCGTATTTACAACTTGAGAGGAGGAGGAGCAAAATGTTTTGAAGCAGGTCCGGTACTATCTGATTACAAAACTAAAATACAGAGGTAAACAATTTTTTAAAAAATAAGGTAGAATAGGCGAAAATTGTAAATCTAATTTCAGCAAGAATTTCAGAGTTTTAATTGTGAATTTCTTTACTTAAAGAGCTTACATTTTTCAGTCACGCAGCCTTTCCAACCACACGAGATAAGATCACAAATGTGAAAATTTTTCTTGCCTGGTCTTGGAGTCTAAGATGTCCCCGTAAAAATAAAATACACGTCGATTTAACTTATGATTTTCTTCCTACGTCATTTTTGTCGTCATTTCATTACCAATCAGACACTCTAGTACATTCAATATCATAAAATTTTATGCATGAATTGGTTTTAGTTTTTATAGAAAAATATTTCAACATGGGACGCATTTTTAAATGAATTTTGTTAATGAGACTCAATTTCTACACTTTCATTTTGAGCAAATCGGTACATCAAAAATTTACTTCGCTTCAGGTGTTTACAGCACGTACTGATCCGTCTAATTTGCGATACTTAAAATGCTTTTATCATGATAGGTGAAACACAAAGGAATCAACAGCACTCCTTTGTATTACTCAATCAAACAGAATAATGACTAAACTAAAGTGAAACAAGATTCGCAAGATGGAGCAATCAGATTGTGAATGAGGCTGTTACAGTTTTCCTATACAGAACATCACTACTGGCTCAATCAAGCAGCACGAACATTACTAACAAAACCTCATCCACGTTTCATTTGTTGGCATGACTCTTTTCTGTAGTGTTTAATTTGTCCTCGTCAGACCGTGCATTTAAGAGTCACATGACAGTCCTCTCAATGTTTCTCGGCCGATTTTTTTAGTTGCATGCGTATCTCTCCAAGAAAAAGACATCTCTCTCCACTCATTATTTCACAGACATATTTGAGTTTTAGTTTCCCTCGTGAAAACCGCGGTCATAAAATTAACCTTTTTAACGCAAAGCCTGAACGCGGCCTGGAATTACCTCAAAGCGTACACGTATAAGGGAAGGGGGGAAAAAAACTAGAAATTTTTGACCTTCGCTTTCGCAGAGAAAGGTTACTGTTATCGCCCGTAGGGTATCATTTCATCCTCTGCTCTGACAACTTTCGAATACTATGGGTCCTTTATTCCGTAGGCTCGCGTGACCTCACGGCCGTTTATGCATTCACGCGCGGATTATACATCACAAAACTCATTTGTGGAAACTCATTGATCCCCGATCTAATTTATTGATTCCAGATCAGGTGAATTTGCTTAGGTGACGCCTATTCTTAAGCAATTAAAATAGTTGCTTAGACGGAAAGGAAAATGACCGGAAAAACGCCGGTGTACCGTTGGCAAGTTGTTAGAAGTTCTTTGAACTTGCAGTCATAGTGACTAAACTGATAAAACGATATATGTGTTGCTATGTTGTGTAATAAAAGCTAGCAAGAATTTCAACTTATTTGATTCTATTTGGATTCCGATTTCAAAACTATATCGTAGACTGGGGGTTTCCAACTTTAGGATGCTTTTCCAGTGGCCAGGGAATAGTAAATAATTATATTACGTTGCTGAAACTTTTCAAAATTAGATGTGAAAGCAAAATTCCCATGTTATTTCATTGTTAGAAACAAGTGTGGCCAAATTTCTGCATTTTCAAAGAAAATGTATGGTAAACTAAAGACTTTATTTCCGATAATAATAACTGGGGGTACGTACTCAAGGCCAGAGAGGCATGGGAACCATAAACGTTGGAAGCTCCTGCAAAAGACCGTTAGTGCACGGTCTTCGGTCCTTCAGCTAACGGGCGAGAGACGCAAGTGAAAGAACATCTGATCAGGGGCGGATCATGGGACTTGCTAGGGGAGGGCGAATTTAAAGTACTCAATAACTAACCTTAAAGTAACAATTATCATAGATCCTTTATTCTCACCGATTAGTAGTTAAAAAGTAAATTTGTCGAGAAAAATCCAATACCAGTTAATTAATCGCACAAAAAATTCGCTTTTGAGAGCAGTTTTTGATTGACCTAAAACAATTAATTGTTTGGCAAATTCGTTAATGCGGTGATAGCCACCATCGCTCCCTTATGAATCAGCAAATATGACAGCTAGAGCGTAATTATCATTTTAAAAGGCCATTAATATTATAGGATCAATAACGAACACACTTTTATTCACAACAAGGATGTCTTAACACTTAAGCATAAAGTTTAAGTACTCAAGGAAGTTATGTATTAAAAGAAAGTTGACCGAGCAAATTTATTTATGCACTTTTTTATACTTTTTTGTTGACATGGAATAACACCCGATTAAGGCCAGCACCATTGATAGAAGTTATATTAATTACCTTCATGTAAACTTATTCATATATTGCATATATATTCCTGTAATGCATGTAACCGATATTGTATTACTTTGGTGATTATCGTGAAAAATAAGGCTAAAAGTGATTTATCGATGTCTCTCGCCCATTATTAACAGTCAAAAGAGTTCATTAGGATTTCGTATGACCATCAAAATAGTGCGTATTGGTGAAACATGACAAGCGCAACTAAATGTCTGCCAACCCGCGCTGCACACTAAAGCACTCCGGCACCAACAGAATTACATTCCCCACAAATGAGGAAATAAAAATAATATCGAGCACCTCCGAACTAGGAGAAAAGGGTCAGGAAGACAGAACAGAAACGGCAACGCGTCTACGGGTCGATAATTGAGGTAGACTACCTTCTGAACCACTTCTCTACGTACATACGCGGCTCGAAGCCATCCATAAACCCAGAGAAGGTGAAATTGCATGGGAGGTGCGAAAAACCCCGCGTACCGAATGCAAGGATCCATAAAGGGGTGGTGGGGTGCGGGTCTTAGAGCCAAGAGGAGGTGGGAGTCAAGTGGAAAGGTTGAGAGGTGAGGGAAGGAGTCAGTGAAACCTCCGTTGGTCACGCCGAGCGGCCTCATTTGCATACCGCGCCCCACCGGAAGCGAGGCAGATCTGGCTAAGAGATTGGACGGAACTCAGGGTCACAGGCCGAGAAGAGGTAAGGCCTTGGGGTCACTTCTCCCTCAATCCCAGATTATGCCCCCGTGACGTCAAATCCCTTCTCTCCCTTTCCCTGGAGTCAATAAGCCTTGCAGAATTATACAGCCGTGCCGCTGAAAAGAGTATCGACATTATATCGCGCAGGCTGGCTAGTGATTCATATGGAGGTAATTTACTTCCAACGGAGGCGCCACATCCGCGGTGATTGTTGCTTTCCATCTAGGCGCCTGATCTATATTGTTGCTACTTTCTCGCCGGAAAATCATCGGTGAAAGGATGTGGGACCAGGAATAGGTATCCTTGCAAGGATACGGGAGGAGAAATGTCACGTTGGTTACATTGACGAAGCCCCTTGCTCTCGTGAACTATTTTCGCGGCCCCGTCCTCGAGGTAGCAGGGCATTTAATCTGCACATGTCGTCGACGTTCTTGCATAGATTTTTCTTTCCGGCAGTTGGATCGCAATAGCTTTACGCGATAAAATATTTATCGTTTAGAACGAAATGTACCCTCAGGTACAACACACAACGGGGTTCGCGGATAAGCAATTGGGTAGCGCGTTCGCCTTTTGTGAAAGTTATCCCGTTTTAGATTCCCGGTGGGAGCATCTATGTGCGTATTGACGTCAGCTGTCGAAGCATATTTAACTATATTACCACTGCCAAGACAAGGAAACACAATATATTAAATTTTAGATTTAGATGTATACCCCGCAAGCCGCCAGTGGCGCATGGCAGGGGGTGTAACAACGCCAAACACCTAACCTAATCCATCCTTTTCGCATCTCTAATGCTTTGTGCAAAGAACGACCAGAAGTAACTATCTGTTTTAGCGATTACTTCCTCGTAACGCTTGGTCGTCACCTCTCGGAAAACCATGCATCATCAGCATTGACTAATAAGTGGTGTTCAAATAAGAGCATCAATCCTTCAGGGACTTTGATAACAATTCTTTCTGAAGATGAATTATAGAATAAGAAGACAAGAAAAATAATTTTTAAATTGTCATTTGCAGCTGTAAGATATTCATTTTTACATTAAGGTCCACGCTCCACAGACATTTTTCTTAGGAATTTCTTAAGTCTCGCGAGAATTTCGAACCAAGAAAAATATCTCTCATTCCGCATCAAAATTTTATCTAGTTCTATTTTAATGATACAGCTAGATCATACTGCTAAGATCTCAATAAATAGGGAAAATTTTCACCCTCCTAATGGAATTAAGAAACACTCACTTGCACTATAAAATTTGTGCCAGCTCTCATTTTCGAAATATATTTTCGATTTATCGGCAAAGATTTCACTGGATGAAATTAAATCCCTAAAATAATTTTAGAGGGACAGAAAGAGAAAAAGATAGGCTTAATTTATAGCCGTATACATCCTGATGAATGCGATCGTGCTAAAGAAAATCCGTCATCTTGATAAAAAGGAGTAAGCCTTAAAATAAAACATCCGTTAGATAGAAATTCGTAAAAAAATTTATCCGTAAAGATACTTTTGATGGAATAACGTTTCTAAATCCAACCTGAATGTTGGCCTGCATCTATTTTTGTTCATCTCCAATTTTAAGAACCAAAAAGCTTATAAATGCTGTTAAAAAGATTTCCGCAGTGATCCCCAGTTAGTATTTCCCTCTGAAGAAAACATCAGGAATAAAATACTTAAATAGAAATCAATTGTTTTCATGAGTACCGAAACACTCTTTATGCAGTGAAGCTATTCACGCAGGTGAAGGTTTTGTTGCGAAATAAAAATGGCGACTCACCATGTATCTCACGTGATTGCGGCAATTAGAGCGTTGATTAAAATTCACCCATTAATTCAAGCCGCTGCGGGAGATTTTTTTACTCTTTGCTCCATTTTTACTCAATTACTGTAACAAGGCTTAAGGATCGAAAAGTTAAAAGAACGAACGAATTAGCGGTGAGAAGTTGAAACGTAGAAAAGATTTTGAATCATCGGCCTCCTTCATTTATTGGAGGGTGAATCTGTAGCAGGAGTCAATCAGTTGATTGCAAAATATTTCAGCTAAAGTAAAAAAAGGAGAATACATTGAGTTCAAAATTTAAATTTCTTGAAAGACTGCGTGATCGTCGTTTTGCATAGAAAGAAGTATTTCAGAATTATATATTATCATTAGGTAGTAGGTAGGTCTCTTATCAGAGAGAATTTAGTACATGGTAAATGAGGCATGTAACCTTAATTGTTCGTATATTTCTGTCTGTTTAGTATTTAGTTCGGAGACCAGTTTGCGCCTCGAACCATTTGCTTCCAAAAGCTCTGAAGAGGGAATGAAAATCACAAGGCAAGAGTTACCTCTAAGCTGCGCGCCAGGGCAGCCGCGCAATGCTATTTAAATTCTACCCAAATAATGTTTCGAACGCCCAGTTTTTATTGAAAAATTTGAAAGCGTTGAGCTATAGTAACATAAATGCGTTAATGGTTTATGTTATTAGTTGCATGGTGGGATTCTATGAATTTCCTCATTTACACGAAAAAAAATCATAAAAAAGTTTACTTAAAATTTCTTCATGACAGTAGCGGCGCAGCTCCGTAAACTATGTATCCGAAAATTTCCCACAAAGATAGAAAAAATAGAGGGAACTTTGATTAGAAGTGAAATATTTTGCCTCCGTCTTCCACACTGAGCCAGGTTAGCAGCGGAAAACACCCACATAAGTGCAGCATAATTACAATTTAAATAACAATAACCTTTAAATAACGATTTCCACAGCTTTCAGTGAGGAGTGACCAAACGAACGCCATTTCTCAGCACCATTCATTCCTCAGAAACTTTCACTGTCATAAGCAAGAACAAAAGCAAATAAAAATACATATCCTCCATCCTGTAGCAAACGAAAAATGAAAATGAATTCATTCGCCAAGATTTGGCAGCAGAAACCTTTTGTATTTAAATATTACTTATTCATTGATAAACCTTTTTCACTTTTCCATCCAATTACGACGGATATTAATATTTAAAATTCACTTACATAAAACAAAGCATTTAATCTACATATTCACGTCCTAACAAGGTAAATTTATAAAAACCCATTCTTCGGCTGATCATCTGTTGCAGTTGCACTATCTTTTCTTTTCCTAAGCAGCGCTACTGAACGAATTTTTCCTATTACGTGTGGTATCCTTACGTGACAAATTAAAAGAAAGCTGTACATGGAAGCGAATGAACCTCTATCAAATCTAATTGCGTGGCACAGTGACGAAAGCTCCTCACAGAAGAGGGAATCTGCATTTCAAAACATGATCCAAAAATAAGACTCGAAAGCGGGTGAGCGTGTCAGCCGATGATTTCATAAAAGTTTCCAACCTACGAAGTAAAAGTCTCTACCACGGAAAGCTTCACCATATCACTGTAATGACGAGGGGCATGCTCACTTTCTTCTTGCCGGAACTTATAAATGCATATGCGAGTCTGGACCTTTCCTAATACTGTAAGTTGCATAGTTTGACAGCAATTTAAAATGTATTTCTCATAATCTTATAAATAGCGAGCTCCATTTACGGCATGCTTCCTTAAATTCGTCTTTTGTTTGCAGTGAAGTAACTGCTCTGTTTTTACGCCAATTTCCATTTTTCTATACAGTCGAAATACAATTTAAAATTCACGGAAGTGGCGGTAAATCTGTGGAATTGCAACAAGAGTAGAGGAGAGAAGATTTCTTGATAAATAAAATAGCAAAATAGAATTCATCTTATACTTTCCACTAATATATATTAGAATGGCGACTAGTTTCGGCAGGCTATAGCAATTTCCAACCCATAGAAAATTCGCAAATGTAGTACCTCCTAGTCGCCCCTGTATTTTATTTCTGTAGAAGTATAAGTTACATGCAAGTGTATTGCTTTATTCAACAAAAATGTTCACTGGGCGAGATAAATATTGATTAATATTGACATTTTCATCTTCTTTAATCATCAATGCAATTCTGATCGTAAGTTTCTCAATAGATTAACATTTACTAACTCGATTAATAAGGTAATGGTAATTACCATGTTTATAAACGCCCTCATTTTCCGGTCTTGATATGAGTCACGGATTTTTAAAAAATCTGGAAATGTAAATATAATTTGTCCGATGCGATCTACAACGTTCGGGTGTGTTAAGACTCCAAGGGGATTTAAAATAATGTAGAGAACGTCGAAAACCCTTACTAAGGCGAACAAATGTATTCTGAAAGCGGTCTGAAAACCCAAATGCATAACTGATAGGGCGGCCGTCCTCATTCTCGACCTCACCGGAGAAGACGTGCACCTTCGCAGTAATTCACCCGATTCACGAGAGAGAAAATCAGGCCTTTGATGAAGCAAACAAGCGTACATTCATCACGGAATGAAGCGAATGCTGATCTTGATTACATTACCATCTGAGTTTTTCGAAGTAAGAAATGAATACTCTCTCGTGTCTGATAAATTTCGCTTGCGTACTTACTGATGACGAGATATTTTCGGAAATTGCACTGCACAAGCGAAAGGATAATGGCAAAAAAACTCGGTCTTATCTCAAATACATTACCGTAGCTTTTTATGTTA
The DNA here is from genome assembly GCA_000376725.2 of Ladona fulva. NCBI lineage: Eukaryota > Metazoa > Arthropoda > Insecta > Odonata > Libellulidae > Ladona > Ladona fulva. The sequence goes on from KZ308617.1 coordinate 132,182, forward strand.
ATTTATAATTGGATATTTTGATGAAATAACTATTTCCTCTTACCTTATTTATGTTTTTAAGTGATTTTAAGGAGCGTATTTGACAAGCATTACAATTAAAAGATGTTACTCACCAAAATAGCTAAAAACCTCACATAATTCTCCATATATTCCTCAAATCACGAGATTTCTTAAATTTCCGTTAATCGCTGTTCTCAATAACTCACGTACCTTTTAGATTAGATTCCTGAAAAAGATTTGCCGTAACTTATTCCGAGAAATTATGCGTGTTTTTCCATCCAGAATACAGAAAGAAGCAAATACCTATGACATTTCTCATGAAAACTTTGCTAGGTAGGATCATCAAATATATCTTATCACTAGAAAGGGAATAATAAATTTCCTATACTTGAAATTTTCCTATATTACTAAGAATCAATCCTTCCATTGCTCTGACAGATATACTAACAATCATCTCTATAACAACTCCAATAGTTTCCCAAGTTTACTTTTTCGCCGATTCAATATCTACATCCAAAGTGATGTAACTGAGCAGGTGAAAATCTTAAATATCCAGGAAGAGAATTCTGTGGAGAAGTGAGAAAGAAGAAAGAACATTGGAGAGGCTATGGAAGTTATCGGAAAAAGAAAACAATGCGACATGGAAGCAAAAATGAAACTTAGGAAATGAATGGTGGAGCATGTATTTAACATGACAGCGAAGCGTGGACTCTTTCATTTAAGGACGTGGAAAAAATTAAGGCGTTCGAAAAGTGGTGTTGGAGAGGAGGGCTTTATACAAAAAAACGCAGACGCGCATCTATAAACTTGCAAAAAAAGGGGTGTTTTTGGGACGATTTCTTCGTATACTTATATTATAGAAACAGTAATCAGTGCCCTAATTCTCAGACGCTTACTCTTAACATTTGCCGTAATTTTTTCAATGAATATGCAGTGGTAATTGGTTAACGACGGCCTCAGAGTTCCGACGTATTTGGGTTACGATATGTAACCATACGAAAATATCTTGGGTAATGATGCAGGATTTGATTAACGGCGCTTGATTACTATTATTTGTAAACCCTACTGTTAAAAACGTTGGTAATATAACGAAAATTCATCCAAATTTCATCTTAATATGAGAAGGAAGAGGAAAAACAACGCAAGACTGCTGAAATAAAAAATATCAGGGCAAATCAGGCAAAGAAATTTCAAAATGTTATTATAAAATGGTATCCAAACAATTACTAGATTATCAGAACTGCATAATTATTTCATGAATATTTCACGCAGATTTTTAGAAATACGTCAGAAGTGAGGCAGAGCCAAACAAGTCTACTCATGATATCCACAGGTCCATGTACCCAAAATTATCCTGGGTGAGTTCAGTTGTCTATGTAGTAAATTTGATATTTCATTACTGTTTTTTGAAACATTCATTTCAATAATTTCATTCTCTAACAGCAAATATAAAAAAATTAATGATTTGTAACAATTTATGATATTTTAAGGGAGTTCTTACACATATTGGATACGTAGTGTGATTGCGAGGAGGAGACGGAATAAATTGATTGATATCTAATAATATTTTACTGAGAATCGCGTCTTGGATGAGGTTCCACAGTAGGTTTAGCTACCTAAGAAATATGTATCTTGCTTTCAGATGATATCCTCAACAAATCGCTTACCCTAAGAATTTATCAATCGAGAGACCAATCCCTCTCTGCAATTGCCCCAGAATGGACTTAAAGAATAAAGAATGAAGTTGTGTTAGAGAGAACAGGAAAAGAAAGAAAGCTATTTAAATTAATCAACGAAAGGCAGAGTGAAAGGATTGGTCTCATATTCAAAAAATTAAAAGCCATTATGGAGGATATTCTGGAAGGTAACAATGGAGGAGAATAACAATTTTCCTGATGTTTAAAAACAGTTTAAAGGAAAGATAATGGTTAGAAGTAATGGAGAGAAGAGCGGATGTTTGAGAAAGAAAGAAGAAATGTATTACCATAGACTCAAATTAATTTTGGTGAATGGTAGCGCCTTGATAAAACACTTTCTAAGGCTCTATGCGTCGTGGAGATATGAATGAATGGGAAAAAATTGAGGATTCAAATAGGGCTGTAATCATAGCCTTAAATGGGCCTCTACGATGCGTGCGGATCAGGTAAATTCACTATATGATCTAGGAAGCAGGCATAAGTGACCCCTAAATATTAGTACTGTATGCCTTGAAAATTACGACTTAAAATAATTTTAATAATCAGGGGTATAAAGAATGAGCTTGTATAGAAGTTAAGAGTTTTTTATAATAATATTATTGTGATTGAATGTAATTGAGGGTAGAATGCAAGGGAAAAGACAGAGGGGAAGGCAGAGGCAAAAAATGTTAGATGACATAAACGGTGGGGTAAGTTACCAGGTAACGAAGGAAAAGGCTATGAATAGGGAATATTAGGGCACATGGACCTACCGAAAGGTAGAACACTTAAGAAAATTATTGTGATTCTAGGCATTACAAAGTGAGTAAATCATGTCATTCGCAATATATTTTTGCTATTTTAATTTCCCAACCTTTTTAAATGCTGCAAGAAAACTTTTTGCACTAACCCGATGCGTTAACATCCAAGATCTTCATTTCTTTACGTGATGTCCTCGTAATGAAAAAGACAAAATCCTTTGAACGTATGCGTTCCGTCTAACGCCTTGTTGAAGGAAAGTTCTGCCGGGCGTTTGCTCATAAAATTATCCCAATGTCTTCTCTTCGTTAAGTTACACAAGTTATAGATTTTGCCCTTGCTTTTTGCCCTTGGTGCATAAATGAGATCCTCCATCCTGTGATGTTTATTCTAAACCCTTGGAAATTTACATATCTCCCATGGCTGAGCAGAGCGTGAACATTTGCGGCAATAATAAAAGAAAGACTTGTTCGGAGAGCGATAAAATATGCAAATCAGCACGAGGGCAGTGGCGTCTGGTGACCTTAGGATAAATCGAAATCTCCGCGACCTTGAAAGAGGAAAACCGCATCGACCGCGATGTCCAAGACGATCCGCCACAAAAGCGTTAATCGACGCCAAATATTTTAAGAACCCCAAATAAATAATGAATCGCCCGATGGAAAGCGTGAGGAATCGCCCACAAGAACTCTTTCGGGCCAAGTGTTAAGGAGAAGACCTTTTGTGTCCCTTCTAGTGCGGGGTCCGTTAACCCCTTCGAAAGTGGCAATTACGTCAGAATGACTGAACAAATGATATTCGCCGGCGTCTTGAAAAGCGTGCGACGCCGGGTCACTCCCACTTCAGCGGCCGCGACGGTGGGCGTCTGCGCGGCGCCTGCCCCATTAGAAAGGGCCAGGGAAACGGCCAGTCGCGTCCGAGAGGGCGTCGTGGTAGAGGGAGAAAGAGAAATTGCCGGAATATAATTGCCGCGAAACCGCAGGATACGCGGGGAAACGCCGGTGCGTCATCTACCGTAGGTTTCTCTCACCACCAAATGTGAATTAACATTACCTCGTAGAATTACCTAAACCGCGAGTTAAGTGGGTGATTTCTATTAGGACGTGGAGCGCGGCAAAATGATGGCATACACATCGAAAGGAGGGTTTTGTGCGGATTTGGACGGATACGAGGAGCTTGCACTTGGACCTTGCTGGAGAGGCTGAGGTGGGGTTTGCCCAAAAGGCTCCGAAGGTTTCCGGGGATATGACATTTATGTGGAAATGCCGGCGCAACCTACGGAGCCTTTGGCGAGGGGGAGGCGCCGGAGGGCTGCGGACGTCGTCGGGGGCAAATCAACCCTCAACGCCCCCGACCTGGTGACTTCAACTCCTCCATTGGGGCCGAGGAAGAAAGGAGTGGAAGCAGCTGGAAGGGGAGCAGCAGCGTCCCATTCCCCTTCCCAAAAGAAACCCCTTTTTGTCACCACCGTAAGGGCAGGGCCCTATTTCGATCAACCACCTCAGCCCCAGCAGGAACGTCTACCCCTTTATTCGTTCGCTAGTCGTCCCAGAGTACTCGAGAACAAGCGTCGCGATGCGCCGGTATGCGGCCACAGGGCGAGGTGCGAGGCGGCTGCAGCAGCGGCTGCCGCGGCGGCCGTGGCATCCATTCAGGGCGCCTGCAAGGGCCGACGCGAGGAGCCGTCCAGGAAGTGAGTTCGATGGATCGATTGAGATTCGATTGTTTCTGAGTGTGATGGAGGAATTTTACTAAGAATGGCATTAACGTTGAGCAATTTGCAATACCGTAGCTGAAAACAACCAATACTAAGGGCAAATTAAAGACTACAAACATGACTAGCACGCTATGGCGCTTACATCCGCAAGCACTCTATTGCTTTGTTCTTATAAATAGAAATTAGTAGTTTTCCCACTCTATCTGCATTAAAGCCTCCCACCTACGAGTATGCTTGAATGTTACATTTTGCACCGACAAAGAGAGCTTTTGCCTGAAATTAAGTTGTACATGGAAAACTAAATGTAAGCTGTTCATAGAAAATCCAAAACATTTACCTCAATGTATGAGGATGAGGTTTCCGATGTCTGCATAACTAAATGATTAATTTTGAAAAATTTTTCTCTAGACATAACGTTTCATTAGAATTTTTCACTATCGCTATACTCAGTATTTACGTAGGTCGTTCAAAAGGTAACCGCTGTCGTCCCCATATAGGTTTCGTAGCATCTTGCTGGCGTGTGCATATAATTCTCAAGACTTTTCTTTAATGGATACCTGCAACAATGCTGTATGTCAATATCACCCTGTTTTATTGTAATTTTGAATAAAACGAAAGCAATAAGCGGTACTTTTTTATTCTACAAAGAAAAAAATTTTAAAACTTTCGCTTATTGCTTTCGTTTTGGTGATAGAATACCACCAAGTCAAGGTCGAGGCGATCTTCTTTATTAATTTTAAATTATCTTAGATGCGGCAAAGCTTGATTTACGTAACTTTTTGTGCGCCCCACTTAGAATATACATCTATTCAAATAGATTATTTTGTACTGCTCCTTTTTTAGTCCAAAACCTTGTTTAATATACTACCCTATCATACTATAGCATGCTTATAATAAAAGCGCCATTACTGCAGATGTGGATAATTCGAAATTCATCCAGTACTTCAGTTTACAATGTAACGCAACCGAGTTCTCGCCTACCACAACCCGGCAAAGTTACTGAAATGGAAATTAATCAAAGATATCCTCTAGGAAATTTTTATGCTTTTTTCCCAGCTTTTGCATTTTCATATATGGCAAGTTTTTTGTCGGCTTAAACAGTTTTAAATTGAACACCAGCTCTCAGCTGTGCAAAATTTACTGCTTGCACCTAAGACCTTTCTCATTGAAAATATCACCAATTCGTTAAATTATGAATCAGAAAAAGAACGTATGTGACTACTTTTGTGCTCATAACTGATTTTGCTTTCCATATTTATGAATTAAGTATTTAACATTACTATTCTTCGTCTGTGATTCTCAAAGATTAGCAAAGAGCAGCAGTTCAACTCTTCGATGATAAAAATACGACATTTGTTCATCCTTAACTTGTATAATTAATCTATCAGACGTATTTAGTATCCTCAGCAATGCTCAGCGATCTTATTTGTTAATCTCTCTCTAGCATCTTTTTTCGAATACATGTTTTAATATTGCTATAAATTGTAAATTTTGTTATATGAAAAAAGAATGACCGAAAATTATCAGAAGCTGCGTTTAAAATACGGAACACCGGTCAATGTTATAACTTCATTATTATTATCTGATTCCGTGAATGCTGCCCCTAATTGATTATTATGCAAGGAGAGTGCCTCATTAACCTCTACAAGAATTTCAAAGATTTCGAAAACTATAACTAAAATTACGCATATAACTTTTCGTTACTTAACAATGCCACTGAATCAAGTAGCGTGCTGAAATAAAATATGATACTTAACTGATATATATTCATGACTTTTCAGCTCAGAAGATGGACCTCTTTCGTATGGAAATATCATGTTCGACAGGAGGATTATACGTGGAACTACAATCAACGCGCAAGCGGTGAGGACAGATATATATTTAATAGCTTATTAATATTTACGACAAAGAAATGTTAAAAAGTATAAAAATATTTCGTATGAGAGACGTTTATTTAAGTATATTTAGGTATTCTAAAGAGCAATTCTTTAATGCCTTCGGATATAAATTACTTTTTCACTTCTTACACTAAATTTCAGCCTAATCGAAAATATTTCCTTCCAAAACTAAAAATATAGTTCTCGAAACACTTTTTTTACTAAAGATTTCTCATAAATTGTTTCCTTTTCTGATAGAGCATGATGCGGAGTGATGGTTTAAAAAATGGATGAATCCAAATTTGTAATTTCTTTGGTTTTTGTGATAATTTATTTACATGATGAAACCAAAAACTTTGATCTGATTTCAAACTGTTTTCAATGCTCCTTCATCCGGATGTTTCAATCTTATTCTATTGTTGCTCATTTATATGTTAAGACCTAAAATATCCTTCTTTAATATGTCTTAATTGTAACTCTGGCTTTGCTTAGAGTCAATATTCATTGTTAAAGAGATTTTCCCCAAAATCTCAAAACAGCGCTTCCTTTTAACATCGGTAAAAACATACTAAAGCTTTGTTCGGCTCTAGGATTAAGACAATTACCAAATTTACTTCACTCGCATGTTTTGTGTTGTCACTGCAAATTACAAGTGCCAAATGACTGCCTATTGAATCAACATGGTCAATCATAGACACAGCTTCAAAGTTTTACGCGACATTTGTCTTGAGAAATGTAACGCTTAATTTATCTTCATCCATCAAAACGTTATTGCGGCGTATCACAGGGAGACAAAACATGATCCCGTATAAATCTAAGATTAACAAAAACAATGGATATTGAGCTTAAGCAATAACATTTTGGTTAAGAATCGGTTAAATGTTTAATTATCGTCCAGCTCAATCACGTCTTTCCATTCGCTTTAGCAACCGAAATGGAATCCTTACTTCGGATACGCCAAGTTGTTGTCTCATGAGGTCAGTGTCCCCGAACAGATTGTCGCACTGGCACGCAAACTATTTCTGCACCATCACGCTTCACAACCATACCAAAATCACGTTCTATCGCTAACTGCTCGAAATCAAATGCATGCTTATAAATCTTGCCGCTTTCATTTCGCTACCATACTTACTTAGCCACAGAGAGTGATAAATATTACTGACGCGATTATGAAGCTAAAGGAAGAAATGAATCCATTGCGCTTTTTATCAAAGAATAATAGGCAAGATTTTTCTAAATAAATGGCTATCGTGTAACTAAGAATAATCATAAAAGTGTGGTCACATTTTAACTCATAAAAGTCATACTTAACTCATTTTGACGTGACTCAATGCTAAGTGTGGCTTTTGCTAGCATTAAAGATACATTCGAATTTCTAGACATTTTGAATACTGGAGAAAATCCTCTCGGGTTGCTAACCGGGTAACCTACTTCCATGGCTTCTAAGAACACTTCTTTAGTAGTGCGTTTTGCTCACTGGAGAATCTCTTGGAAATCGAGTTGCGTTCCCGTTCTGAGGTGTCAGAATTTTTTTTATCCGCAAAAGAGTTAAGTCTTAGTATTGAATACTGTTCTCAGACTATGTTACAATCATGATTTTTAGACATGAAATTATAAGCAAATAGAAGGTAGATAACAGTATTCGCATAGCGATACTCGCCCAATGGAGGAAATTTGACAAGAACTCCATCTTCCATAGGAAAGAGAATGAACAGGCCTATCCTAATAGTAATAAATCACAATAAAATCGAAGAAATAGATTTCAGCCGCAGGAGGAAATTTTCACATTAAATTATGGAGGGACTTCCTGAAACTCGTCGAAGAATTCTGCAACTACGGCAGCAAAATACGTGCAATGAAAGCAACAAGAGATAGTAAAAAGGGTAGAAGTAAGATAATACTCGTAAGAAGATAAGCCAAAGTGAAGTTTGACGGAAGAAACAGTCGTTGGCAGTAATTTATGCAAGCTTTGACACAAGGAAGCTTTTTGTAGGTATTAAAATACAGTGTCCATTTAAACCGTAAAGTAGCATAGAGGAGAGAATTAGAATGAAAGGTTCTGCAGAGAAATTATGAAAATTTATAATGTGCACACGAGTTACTATTAAAGTAGTCCGAAGAGCTTATGCAGAGAGATATATGCGGAAATACTTGATAAAAAGAAGAAATTTAATGCACAACATAAGTCTTGATTGTCGACGGAAATAGCACTGAAAGGAGTGCTTAAACGAAGAAATTGCGGAGTAATGCCCATCCTCTTGACATTCATAAGAAAGAATATCGAAAGAAAGAAATTGCCTGGCAAGATCTAGGGCTACGTTTTTTGAAAGAGAATGCTCACCTTCGACGTGCTCAGGAGAATGTTAAATGGAGTTAATGGAAATGAAAACGAGTCATAATAAGAATATTGGTACTATTTAATAATACAATATTCTTATGGTTTTATTGTTTGATTCGTCAAAAAGGAACTTATTCTATAGTATTTTTATGAGTGAAGTATATGAATCAAAACAGAGGGAATATTTGCAAATTATGGTGTCAATGAAACGATCTTTATAACGTTGTGGTAATCGTCAAATAAAAAGGTATTTCGATGAATTTCATTGTATTAGATTGTTTTCCCATTCATTATTTGCATTTTATGTTGGAGGATTGAATCTTTCTTCCTTCTTCCATCTTCCAACTTAATTAATTGCATCGACTATTATTTAGCTTGACTTTTGTTTCTATTTCGCTAATTTTGCCATTATGCAGAAATCAAACAGAATTTGAAGCTGAGTTGCTTGTAAACAGTTTCGAAATTTTTACGTTTCTTAAGGATTCCTAGTTTCTTCACTCACAGTTTTAAAATTGCAAAGCATACATATAAACCGAGTACAAATAGTCACATAGCCAATTTGATATAAAAGAATGATTAGTTTTAAAAGAACATAAGTATCGTGATTATAATTATTGCTGTGACGTTAGTGACTATGTAATGATGAAAAATATGAATTGAGTACGTAAAAAGTAATAGTAGATTCATAGATCTGGAATTAATACAAAAAAGTCCCAGCAAGTATAGAGCATGTAAGTTCCACATTGGAAGATATAGAAAGAATTTTAATTGCTTGTAGATCCCGTTCCATTCATTTTCATTAATGAAAGCCGGATGTGACTTTCGCATTCTTTCATGAAACGTGCTGTGACGGAAATTGTTGCAGGTTCCGGTGGATTTGGAACAGAGAAGAATCGAACTGGAGGCCGCGAGAAGACGACGCGCGGCCGCCAGAAGACGCGCCAAAGCACCAAGAAGGTCGCAGAGGCTGGGGACTCCCCCGCCAGTCTCTGGAAGACAACACATTGACGTGCAGACTGACACATACTTGGAAGAGGTGAGTTATTATTGAAACAAATCTTAAACGAAAAAGTTTCATTGAAAACTATTGCTCAAAATCTATGTAATTTTATCAAGTCAGTGGCACCTTCTTTAAGGTACGATTTCCGCTACATTTCCTTCGAAAGGTGAACTTTTACTGGCTCTAAGATAGTCGGAAGTCGGGTTGAAAACTTTGAAGCGATAAATCTTCTTTTAAATCGTTTCAATGCTATTTGTTAATCCTGTTTTCTAGTAACATTACTATTAAGTTAAACCATCCTCCTACAGCTACAGTACCCTCTTAATTCTTTCATCTTTGATCGGGAATAACATCGCTGAGGGTGCTTAGATTAGGCAGACGCACCATAATTGCCATGAAGATTGTGAATTGTAAATTTATAGTTCATGAGTTAAATGGTGAAATAAACAATTTAACCACAACAGTATTCAAAATAAGCAATATTATAAAGGAATGCATAGACACTACGAGTATAGCTTAAGGCTTTCAAAATTCTTGACAAAGATTGGACGCTCGAAGAAACAGTTGTCGGCATTTGTGTGATTAAAAATTGTAGGGAACACCGTTAACAACGTATCATATGGTTCTTCAATTGATTTGGATTATAATTAATCGTAAATAAAATAATTTAAATTGTATCTACGGCGACATAATGCATAAGGTCCAAAGCCAGCCAGCATTAATGATGGTCAGTGCGTCGCTCCAACGCCATCTGTTGATGGCTTCCTTAGACCAAACCCATGGTGGAAATACTACCACCATGGATCAAACCTGCTACCTTTCAATCCAGATACCCAAATTCATCATGAAAGGTAAACACCGAAATATCGGAGAATTACCAGCACCGGGAATCAAACCCAGGACCACATTACCTCTAGAGTGCCCACAGTGTAATATACTCGTATGTAGTATCTGAGGGCCTTTGGTATAGTTATATCAGTATTAAATAACAGCATCGAAGATTCGTAATTAAAAACCATAGCTTTTTTGAAGGTGTTAGCATTACCATTTTAAACGGCGCAATACGTAACGATTGATATATCATATTATCATTGATTATTGAGTAACAGAATACTAACATGTCTTAAAATAAACATGGAATTCCTAAAATTATTCTAAAATGTTTTTCAACTCTATTCGAAATCTATCAGAAATGTTTCGTACTCCTATTTTTTGGCGCTCTCATACGGCTGTCCTTAGAAATTGTCATCTTTGAGTAAATATAAATATATGCAGCAAGCACTGAACCAAAGGTTAAAACTGAATCCCTTATTTATTACGTATAAAATAAAAATATAAGCTTAATTCCGCGTACGTAAATTCTTTACTTTAACGCATACTATACCTATCAGCTGACTGCATTGTTTTCAAAATGGTAGTATTCTGTTATCTATTACTAATATATATTTTCAATGATGTATTATATTGTTCATTTTGTAAGATTTTCAATTGTATGGGGATTTTGTGTACAAATTATCCTTGTTAATGAATATCAATGGATATTAGATTAACCGGGATTAGTTTATTCCCTACTATCCCGGACGGTCGAGACTATGCGCAATTATCTTTAATTATCTAAGTATTCCTAATAATTATGCGGCAATTTCTCGTCGCAATAAAAATTACTTTTGTTTTTTAACTTTAAACTCATTTAAATAATCTGTAACTTTGGAATAGGATTTTCTACAAAAAACATTTAATGTAATATACCCATTGTTTTCCATTGATTTATATAACTTAATTAGGATAAATTTACTGAAAATTCGTACTTTTAAATACGGTTATTACGCACTTAAAATATTGATACTGAAAATATACAAGATATTTTAATGCGGTACTGCAGTACTTGTTCCACAGTATTTTAGTTAAAGTGACCGGTTTCGATTTCTTTCATCACTTTGTTATGATGGACTTTCACATTTTCAAGGCCGCATCGGTAGAATAAATTGCAATTGAAACTCTTTGGAAAGGTTTTCTGAAAATATAAACCAGTCGCATGTATGTACTCATTCGACAAAATCTGTCCCCTTTCTTATCAAAATAAAACTACCAACATTTTTTCCAGTGGATTAACTCTTGTCCAACTTCGCCACAAATGGAAGAAAGGCACGCAATAAAATCTCAGAGATAAGATACAGCGAAAAAAATAATGAAATTCCTGTGACCTTGTAACGTTACAATAATCAGCCATGATCCGCAAGCTATTGTATATTATTAAGTATCCAACGAGAGCAAAAAATTTATCGATACATTTTCATTGATCTGAAATCGGGGTAGAGAATTTCGACCTGAAAACCGAGCTTTTTTTATAGTTTGAAAGGAAAGTAGGGTAGGCCTCGTTAAAGAAGCAGATAAAGTCTCGAATTGCCCATTTTATGACAGTTATGCGGAATACACAGCGGTGTAAGATTTTAATTACGGTGATAACTTGGTAATGCGTTATTCATGGAATTTCTCGTTAAATTGCGTAAAAGCGAGACATAACGATTATGTGACGCATCGAGGAGTTTTTCGTGGGATGCTAGTTTCGAGTCGGCTCCTTAATGTGATTTGTAATCGAACTTTCCGAATCGAAAAACAGGAAAACCCGAAAGGACGAATTCTATCAGATCAAAAAGCTATCCAATTCACAAGGTAGGGACGGAAAGGTAATTGGACTTCGAACTTCGTTATCATTCATGAATATCGTATGTTTAATTATTAAAAGTCATCTATATGGAAACACTTAATTGAATATTGCTCTAATATTAGAAAATATGTCATCGGAAATTATTAACCCAAAAAGTGTTCTAATAAGAGGGGGAAACTGCCCCTCCGCCCACTTAATGGTTAAAGGCGTGAGACCTGGGATAACACCAAAAGATTAACGGAGGTGAAAAATATTGACAAAGCTGAGAATCGAACACGAATCACCCATATAGAATGAAAAGACCCCCTGAAGATGAAGATCATTCGTGGAAACCTGGTCGTATTTTTCATTAAAGAAATTGTTTAGAAAAAATACAGGGTCTATTTTCATTTTCCATGTTGGATTTCCACAAGGCTTCGCCTATGACTATGAATTTATCCGAATCACCCACTTTCTGGACGGTTGTTCCAACTAGGAATTGCGAAAAAATAGAGAGACTGTCATGTGAGATTGCTCAATCGGCAAAATCATCCCACCGAAAAGTCTAAAATCCGGGTTCGATTCCAAATATCGTCAGCCTTCTTACCTTCAACTATACTTTGAGATTGCTCTATTATTGCCAATGCTGCAAACTACTCAACTTTTCTTTCGAATCTAACTATTTAAATTTCCTCAACTTTTCAATTCTTCTCACTCAGCACGGAACGAAACTGGAAGTTTCCCGTTATGGGAAGTCTATCGATCGACAACGCATATGTCACATACGCGCAATACAAAAATGCAATGTCATGCCCTCTCACCCGAGTTATGTAATTTTCCGGGAACCATACCGCCATTTTAAATAGACGATCGAAATTCCGTTAGTTTGAAGGAAAGGAGACTGTACTTTTCCCACAGGATTTTATTACAGACGCGACCAGGTTTCAGGGAATGATCGCCATCATCAGGTGATGATGATGATCGCCATCACCTGATGATGATGATGGCGATACCTGAAGATGATCATCACCGACACCTGATGATGGCGATCATTCGGTGAAACCTGGTCTTGGCTGTAATAAAATCCAGTGGAAAATGTACAAAGTCTCCTTTCCTTCAAACATGGAGTATTTACACAAAACATCGCCAATTTCTGTGAATTATATTCGAAATTCCGTTATTTCACCGTTGTTTCTTCATGCTTTCCATCTCCGTTGGTCACGAGCGTCTTTTGCCTATATTCATCTATGGTGTCACCCTGTCTACGAAGGATTTGTTATTCAGATTCTCAAGGAAACGAGGCGCTGATGTAAATGTTCGAGGGGCCTTATCTCCTCAACGCTGTAATATTTATCAGGCGGCTTCCTTTCTATCCGTCAAACTGATCGGCTGCGTCAGGTTCTTACGGCGAGGGGTGATTGGCATCGTGTGCCTGTGGGGGCAAGATACTGACGCAATATCAGGCGGGGTCAAGGTTGGTCACATTTCATTCGCGGCCCGATTCATTAAGATTTCAACAACGACGAGTCTGATATGTCTATGTCTATGTGTATACCCTGCTAGCCACCTTTCGGCGTGTGGCAGGGGGTGCATGCACCAAGACTCTATTTACCTAGTCGATTACTTTCGCGTATCGTTCGCGGAAAAAACGAATTCTTGAATCGGTTCGTTTTCGCATCTATTTCTCTTATTTTCCTCGCTGTATCGGAGCGGCCTATATAGCAGGGAGGGCGCATTATGTCCGCGACGTCTTCCGAGAACGTGGTTTCTCTGAACTTATTTAATAAATTTATCCTTAGTGTTAATCTTCTTTTTTCTAATGATTCCCATCCCGCGTTCTTGAGCATCTCAGTAACGCTTACTGATTTATCATAGCAATTCTTCACGAAACGTATCGCTTTTCGTTGCACCTTTTCTATTTCTCGAATACAGCACTTGTCGGCTGGGTCCCATATACTACATGCATACTCAAGGTGAGGCCTGACTAACGCGAAGTAACAACGCTCGCGGACTTTTTCTTCGCTTCTTCCGACTATTCTCTTAACAAAACCGAGTTTCTTAAAAGCCTTTCCACATATGTTATGGATGTGGGCACTCCATGATAAGTTATTAGTAAGGGTCACTCCTAGATATTTCACCGATTCTTCCGTTATTAAGTTTTTCCCTTGGAGGCTATACGAGTAATCTTTAGTTATCGATTTTCTTTCAAAGAAGTTAATTACTGAACATTTATCTACATTTAGCTCCAATTGCCAATCATCGCACCATTTTGCAATTTTATTTAAGTCATTCGAAAGGATCAATCTATCCTCTTCTCTCTCAATCTCTCTGTAAATTACCGTATCGTCCGCAAATATCCTAACTTTACTATCGATTATTTTGCTAAGATCGTTGATATATATTAAAAACAGTATCGGCCCGATATCGCTCGCAATGGGAATTAATTCCGTTATAATCCCCCGCAGCCCACGGTAATCATTAATGCGGCATTTGGGGGCACATTTCCGAAGGAAATGAATGAGGTGAAGTTGGATAGAGGAATGTTATTTGCAAAGCTGGTGGAGACGCTTCCTGATAAATATTTTAATCGCTAAAAGAAGCTCTGAAAGAATGGAAACTAGCGAGCTAATACCTATACGCATGAACTTAGTGTTACGGTAAAGAAATATTGAAAAATTACCCCACGTGACTGATTTGCATGCAAAAAAATTCCACCCTCTTCATTAGGAGTCAGGAACACTTTTTAAGGATTTAAATGCGCTGCTCATTAACTTGTGAATAGTTCTATGGTGCACCTGTTGACCTGTGCATAAATTCATCAACCACGGGATAAGGTGTCCATTAAAATGCTAGGTAGCCTCCGATCATTCATTTAATTAGGGACACGAACGCGAATTCCCTCAACAGTTGGAGAGGAATACGTTGATCTTCATACGTTGCTTACATCGCATATCTAAGGATTGGTTGATTGATATCTACTAAAATCTGAATTAAAAAGACGAAATAGAGGAGGAAGAATGTTGTAAAGACTTATAACGTACGTACGGATTTCAAATAAACACTTATCAATTGTCCCAAGGAAGAATGGACTTGAAAAAAGTCTGACGGGACCGGGAATCGAACCCAGGTCTCCTGATTGCCGATCGGGTGCTCTGTCCGTTGAGCTATCCCGGCAGAACATTTCTCCAAGCCATTCGGGAGACTCCCGACAGAGCAAGAGCAAGTATCTGAACTTTTGTCGACACTTAAATGTTCTCAGGAGAAGATTTATGTCGCTCTAGATTAAACTAAACATTTATAACTATATTATAGTTTTGAAGAAAGGAATTTATCCAAATTTGATGCTACAAAGTATTGAAATGTAATCGGCAGGGTAGGACCAATAGACTTGAATACCTATCACAAATGACCAACAGACTCGATTTCTCACTGTTAGAAAAAATATTGTAGAAAATTAATCACTCTTCAAAGGACGGCATAAGATAGAAAGGAACTTGAGGACTTCTGACAACGTACAATCTTTTGAAGTGCCCAATAAGGCCCTTTAACAATTTTTCAACCATCTATATCCTTTTATTTCTCAAAAATACTTCATGCGATAAGCAAAAAAATGGTATGGAATCCTGTCGTTCTTCATTTGAAAGTCGTTAAAACTACAATCAATTCGTACTAGAATTGTATGTAAATCGCGAATTCTTGGTGCTATATTCTTGAATCGTAGCAACAGATGTGCCACATGGCGGTGAACACTGCACATCTAGATGTGAGGGGCCTTTTTTATCGAAAGGCAGCATGAGAAAAGACTGCACTTGAGTGGCGTATTGCCTTATTCAAATGGTTAAACATTAAAATTATCCGATAGAAAACGACTTTAAGCTATGTTAACTTTGGTAGAGCATTATCCGTTTTATTTTTTTCGGAAGTAAGAACAAATAAAGGGAAATAACAGTTTAGATGCGTGAATTTGTTTCAGTAAGTAAAAGTGAACGCCTAAAAAGGCCGCATGTGGCCTAAAAGCCGCAGGCTCCCCACATCAGTCCTCTTATGCTCGAATCCGCTCACAAGATATCGCGCTTGATCAAAGCAATCAGATTACCTCGTAGAAAAGAAAACATGGAAGCAAATTGCTTAGCTATTGCACCTAATCATAAAGTAGGAAGTATTTGAGGAAATTATTCCGTTAGAAACTAATTCATGAGAATATCCTTTCTGCCGATGTCACAAGCTTGGTATTTAGGTTTCTTTTTCCCGTATTAACATATGTTCCAGTTCGTGTCGTAAAGCTCCCGCTGACGAAGATTTTTCTTCCTAACCAGAAGAAAAGGCCATGCGCCTATTTCCATATCGTTTTCTTTTTTTAGAGCCACTTGCGCTTAAAATCCTACTTCCGTTTCCTCGCATGACTCGACCCCCTTTACGTCCAACATCTTTTCTCTATGCGGCTATCTCCATAACGGAATTTTTTTCTCCTTTTTCATGCTTTCATTCGGTTAGAGCATTTGTTACTTGCCTCACCTTGTCTAGAATTCTTTCTTAAGATAAAGGGTGAGAAATTGTTGAAGTTAGAGAGGGAAAATTTCAACGTTGTCCTAATGAACTGATACCAGTGTGCAAGTTAAAGTGTGGGTATTCACAGAAGTATCTCCTCCAAGTAAAAACAATCTTCATGAGTTCCGTTGTATTTTTGGATTTAATTGGTCCAAAGGAAAACATTAACACGCACTTAGTATCCTTAAAGATTTGCCATCGATTACGCTTGCTAAAAAGTAATGAGCAAGTGTTAAGTGATTAAAATATTCAAGTGGAATAAAAATCTCAAGTGATATTTATCAAACACTTGCAATAAGAAACAACGTTAATGTATTCCAATGAAAGTACACTCCACATGATAACGGATTAGCGTCTTCCTAATTTCATTATTACCCATTTCCGTTAGTGGAGTAAATGTAACTGATGTTAAATTTAATGCTTATATTAAGCACAAACTTGAAAAAGTTCAATTCTATTATGTTCAATTTAAGATAGTAATTCAATAATACGTCATTTAGAGTTTTAATTATTTTACTTTTTACGCATGAGTGCGATTAGATTTTCTAAATTCCCTCCTATATTTAGTAACGCCTTCTATTTCCCAGAAAATGAATTCAATTCAGTTATATATCATATAAGTTGATAGCTTTTGCATTTTTAGTATCTTCTATGCTGCAATTTTTCTCTCTTTCCTTTTTTTTCATTTCATGATTTTTTTTTAAGAATTGCAAATTTGGTCTCCATAAAAACCTTTCTGGATTTCCTTAGTCCCTATACGAGTATTCGCAATTGAGCATTTGATACCATTATTTTTCAGTAAAAATCGCAGCGTTATTCTTGAATTTAAGATAAGGTTTTTGTTTTATTTATTTATCGTATTGTATTTCGCGTATCAGACAAAAATTCTCACAATGCAATTTTATGACAGCGCCAACACTATAGTATAGGTAGCCACTCATTCTGACACAGTTTTGAATTAATAGATAGATTGATAAGAATCCAATCAGTTATAAAGGAAGAAGAACGTTAAGCTCCTCGATGAGATTACAAGTTGAAGATAGAACTGAATTATTCTTCAATTTATCCTTTATAGTTTTGGAAATAAAATTTCAGATTTTATTGCTCCAAGATGGAAGTTTTGACTCAGTTTTTTGAGAAAACTAAAAATTCAGCGTGTTTTTCTAATTACCCCTCGTATTTGCCTTTTCTATGCCACCTATTTTTAAATGCTAGGTAGCCTCCGATCATTCATTTAATTAGGGACACAAACGCGAATTCCCTCAACAGTTGGAGAGGAATACGTTGATCTTCATACGTTGCTTACATCGCATATCTAAGGATTGGTTGATTGATATCTACTAAAATCTGAATTAAAAAGACGAAATAGAGGAGGAAGAATGTTGTAAAGACTTATAACGTACGTACGGATTTCAAATAAACACTTATCAATTGTCCCAAGGAAGAATGGACTTGAAAAAAGTCTGACGGGACCGGGAATCGAACCCAGGTCTCCTGATTGCCGATCGGGTGCTCTGTCCGTTGAGCTATCCCGGCAGAACATTTCTCCAAGCCATTCGGGAGACTCCCGACAGAGCAAGAGCAAGTATCTGAACTTTTGTCGACACTTAAATGTTCTCAGGAGAAGATTTATGTCGGTCTAGATTAAACTAAACATTTATAACTATATTATAGTTTTGAAGAAAGGAATTTATCCAAATTTGATGCTACGAAGTATTGAAATCCAATCGGCAGCGTAGGATCAATAGACTTGAATACCTATCACAAATGACCAACAGACTCGATTTCTCACTGTTAGAAAAAATATTGTAGAAAATTAATCACTCTTTAAAGGACGGCATAAGATAGAAAGGAACTTGAGGACTTCTGACAACGTATAATCTTTTGAAGTGCCCAATAAGGCCCTTTAACAATTTTTCTACCATCTATATCCTTTTATTTCTCAAAAATACTTTACGCGTCAAGNTCCCGCGAGGTCAGCGAAAGGCCCCGCTGTTCGCTAATCTATGTCAAAAGATAAAAGGAAAAACCACAATGAATAATACCTTCCAAGCCCCTTTTAAAACTCTCCATGAGATTAATCTCAATTTCGGGGTCATATTTTGCATTCTTATCTACTGCGAATATTTTCAACGTGCACAGAAGAAGAACGTTTTGATTGCGACTTGATTTAAATTCTGTTCGCATTTATTGCGAAAACATTCTACATTGAAATGAATTCATGTAAAAATTACCAATATACTAACTTCGTCCAAGAAGCATTTTCTCGAGTTCCCAAGGAGAAACGGACATGAAAAGAGTCTGACGGGACCGGGTCTCGAACCCGAGGCTCCCAATTGCCGGTTCGTTGCTCTATCCATTGAGGTATCACACCAGAACATTTTTCCATGCCGTTTGAGAGACTTTGTAGGCATCGTGCCAAGTCACCTAAACCCTTTTCCTTGTGCAATTTCTCTAGATTTGCATTTTAAGTTATTCGAGGAAAAACATTTTGGCATATTAAAAAAGCAGAATGACCCTTATGATCTCTAAAACCCCTTCAATCGTTGGGTATTAATCATTTCCAAGAAATTTTCGTTCAACTTTATCAGAAAAGCAATGTAAATCAATGTAGGTATGTTCCCCTACCTCAAAATATCATCATCGATTACAATGAAGACTAGTTTTTAGCTCCCGGATAGCCATGTGGGTAACACATTCGACTTTGATGAAAGCGTTCCTACGTTCGACTCGTTCCCTGTGGGACCCACCTCTGCGAAATATAGTCATGCAATTGAATGTTACCGTATTCACTTCAACTCAACTCTCTCATAAAATGCATCGAAAATATTATCGAATTCCTATTAGTCGTACCAAATTCGATGAGAACCGTTCTACAAAAAAGTAAAAACAAAATGTTAATAAAATCTTATTCTTTTCTAGATTATTTTATGAAAACTGTATTATTAAAAAGGTCTAGTAATTATGAGCACAAGAGGTTCCTAGCCAGCGACCCTTTCATCAATTCTAATCTAATTCCTGTCTCTGAGTAATCTAATCTTTCCTCTGTCTTTTAAACGCCTATTCCATTTTCTATTGATAGCTGAAATGCAATAGAAATCAAGTAAAAAAAGAAAGTCTGGACTAATACGAACTATTACCTTAAGACTATGGATACAAATTCACTAGAAAAAATTTTAGAAAGTTAAACTTAAGTGTTGCCCGGGGCATCGGAAAATTTTCCAAATGCTGATGTGACCCACCGTAACCGTAAACTCGAACACCTCCACCGTAGAGTATTGCAAGGACATTCGTCAACTTTCATGGGATGCACTTAAACCATTAATTGAGTGTTGTGTTTTTGCAGTAACTTATGGCCATTTTCAGGTGCTACCAAATGAATGGAAATTCACCAAAGGTCGCCGAGTTCCAGTTGAATACGTATTTCATTCGAAGATTTTCGATTTCATTATCCGTCTTCGGCAAACTCTTTCACTTTTACTGCTCTAAAGTGATAAATCGACAACTCGGGCGAAAGATTCAAAGAGGATTTTAAACAGTTTCAAGTTGCGTGACTTAAGGAGGGGATCGGTTTCCCTCGAGTAAAGGTCGGAGGTCCCCAAGCAATCAAAGTTCATTTGATACCTTGATCTCAGTCATCTACATGTTTACTCCCTCTTTAGTCGAATTGAATATACACACTGCGGAAAAATTAATTAACTAGCAATTTAGAAAATAACTCAAGTAATAGAATGCAGAAGCTCTCCTTACCGCAATTATTGTAAAACCTGCCTGAATATAAATAAATACCTAGCAGAAATTGAGATACCTGGGTATCAGTCCCAGTCAAGGCGCTAATTCTCATTACTCATTATCCTTAAATTTTATTGACATTTATTTTGGATTTATATTCATGATTACATTTACTACATTACATGGAAACGAAATTTTTAATATCATCTTTCAGCAGACGCAATTTTCCCATTTATCAGGTCGGATCACTCGTATAAATCACCAAATTCTAACACACTAAAATAATACACTTATATAATCGATAAATGTTGGTATTACTTGGCGGAATGACGTATTTTTGCAATAATAATTCATGATAATTTTGCATAAGAATAGTTGGAGCGACCAGTTTTGCTACCGCGGTGGTAAAATTTGATGAACGGTATTCGGACTCAGATATGATAAAAATCGCAGGGTTATTTGATAAAAATTGAAATAACTAAGCACCCTTCTATCAGTCTGGTCTCCTGCTCTGATATATATTTTCATATTTAATTTTGATGGTTTACTTTCATCAATGTATCAAGATTTTTGCCTTTTTGGCTTCACAAATTTACGAATGGTAAAAATTAACCAAAAATCAGCATCAGAAACCTAAATTTCGTCGCAGTCCTAGAAATTTATCAATGACGTTTCTCATGACTGTCTCTTCATTTTCGTAGTAGTAGCGGTAGTAAAAAGTACTTCGATAGCTTAGGTCATTTCGCACGTAGGCCCCTACCGAGAATCGAACCTGGGACCGCTTTCACCGAAATTGAACGCGTTGCCCACTTGGCTATATGGGTGATAAAAACTGGTTAATTTCGCCAATATCAAGTCGATATTCTTTTTTTTATCTCTAAAATTTCTTCGCATACAAAATTTTACGGAGAAACTAACGTTTAGTACTCCTAACATTGTCCGCAACGTATTATTCGGTATTCAAACGCTTTCACAGATGAAGGTATCAATGTACGTGAGAAAGAACGGACCAGGTCCTAAAATCTCCTATAGCTTATAGGTATCCTTAAGAATGGCAGCGCAATACATATTACTGCCACATAATTCATCAATCGGTATAAAAAATCATGCTATTTAGTGTATCTTCCCATTGAAGGAGCTCGATAAAGGATTCTGCGGATGAATAAAAGAACGGGACGCCTTGCATCGGAACGCGACTTTCGCCTGATTCGTATGCCGAAACAATGCTTGCCTGGGATGAGGGTCGCGGACATACAGGGGCAGAAAACTTTTTAAATTACGTCGCTAAGATATAGTCGCAAAGTTTCCGGAAATGAAGCCAACTAGCTGCAATGGTACCTCGACTTACGAATCGCTCTACATACGGACTTCCCGACATAAGTACTTTTTCTAACTCCTTTTTGACCTCTATGTATGGATAATTTCGAGATAAGAACCTAAAAACAGAAAAGATAAAATGGATCGTTAGTTTTAGAAATACGAACTTTTCGAGTTACGAGCTTCGAACCGGGACGAATCAAGTTCGTAAATCTAGGTACCAATATTTTTCTCGGTACAATTAAAGAAACACATCAGTAGAAACGATGCAGAGCTTAGATACAGCACTCTAACACGAACTCGTTCATTAACGCTTCAATTGACTTGCGATGAAAGCAAATATTACTGATAGCAATGACAAATTTCCTGATTCAATTTACTTTATAGGAAGCAATATCAAATAAATACAACTTAATGCTTGAATATTCAAAAGGAAATACTGCATTCAAACCTACGAGTATTAGAAATCAACTATCTCCCGCGTTTATCATTTATGTAATTTATTAACTCCAACTTAAATCGGATGTACAGTCCAGGTATGGATCATTTCTAATGACAAACAATACAAACATATAGATTAAAGAACCTAGGTAAATAGAAAAACATTTATATATTCTTAAATTTATAGCTGAGCTACAGTATTCCCTTATTCAATTAGACTTGATAAAGCAAGAAAGGGATGTGACTTTGTGGAAATTCCACTGTTAAGGAATATTTCCCAGAGAGCTAGACAATGTTTAGTTTTCTTTAATTAGACTTGATTGCATTCAAAGAAATATAAATAAAATGCATGATATTAACTATATTTTGATATTTGTGGAGTATTTTTCCAAGAGCTAAAAATTCCATAAATCACACACAACCTTTGTGAAGGTGCTATGGTTCATTTTACTATAGTTTAAGTCAGGATGGCCACTCAATTCATTTTTCAAATCCTCAAAGACGACGAGCTAAAAGTGGCAAGCGAATCTGCCTAGATAACACATTTATTTGTCAACGTTTGATTCACCCTAACGGCAATTTTGCGAGCTTTAACTAACTCTCCACAAAACTGTACGCGATTAATAAACCATCTCTTTCGATGAAGTTTACCACATCAATACAGTATTATTTAAAAAATAAAAATCAACCGCTTCATCGATTAATTTTTTATTCTACATTGTAAATTACATACAAGATTATTTCCCGTTTAAGTTATTGGTATCATACGAATTGAAAGAATACGTTCTTAGAACTCCCAAAAATTCGAAATAATTATGATCATGTCACCCTTAGACGGAGCTTTCGTAGCTTTTTCTCTCATAAAATATGTCACAAATTCTCAAATTAGGACGTCGTGTTTGTTACTTGAAATAGGTAGATATATATAATAAATTACGCAATCAAATTTATGAGTTCAGTTTGCACAGTCCACAAGGAATGTTTGCAGTCTCTAAAATGTATCTTGCCTTAAAATTGGGGCAGTATATAAAATCCTGAGTATAGTATTGAATGATATGATTATCACAGACTTTCCGAGCGCATTACGTATTAACGCATGAGTTAATTCCAAGTTACTATTAATTTAACTATTAGTTATGATTCACAAGTTTTAATTCCCGGTTCCTGTACCGATATGTAATGTAATATACTCGTAAAACCACGCTGTTGCCATACATCTAATTACGACTCACAAACATTTACAGTATAGAAAGCATGTCCGATATTAAAATTCTGACCGAAAGAAGACTCCTGGAATTATCTGATAAATATTCTTAGCTATAAATTCCTTCTCATTTCCTCAAGATACTATAGTTTCGTTCTGCATCCAAGGAAATCATGGGCAACAACATTCACTGGGCGAGAAAGTGGGATAAATTCCTTTGAGAAAATATCGATCTCAAACGAGGCCAACAGAAACGAGGGTGACTGAATCACTCCGCTGAAAATTCCATCTTTCTATCCATAAATATAAGTCAATTTCCGAACCTTCATTTACTTCCATTGGCGATCATTATCGCCCATCACTCATTATAGTGTTTTGAAACTCCTCTGGATGAAATCTCCACTGTCATCGCCCACGACGCAATTCATCACCTCTGACCGAACTCACCTACATTGTATTTTAACCGCTGCACATGAAGAAATGGAGAACGAGTCCACAATGCATTGAGAGGGGGTGCACTGCGTTACTTAATTCCTTCACAACTGCCTTCCGCCTTTGCTACCTCGTCCTTTCTCTCACCAGCCCCTCCTCTTGTCATTTCAGATATTCGATCGGCCCAAGGAAGAGGACGTTTGGTGTCAGACGGACCCCTTCGTCGACCGGCCTCCCACTCCGATCTACATCCCCGCGAAGACGGGCTTGGACGCGGAGACCCAGATCTACCCCGGAGACGTGAGTAGATGCCGTTCACCTCAAAGACCAAATCCCGTATAATGATGCGTGGGGCACCTGTAATCTGTGGGCGATAGAAAAACCTGCGGAAGTTGACCCGATGAAAGGAAACGGGGCTGAGTTAAAGGCCTGCTCTCATAAAAGATCGATTTTCTTATCCTAGCGCCTGATTTGTTCTCTAATGGATATACTGACTAGGTTACGGGGAAAATAAGCTTGGAATTTTTTGAAGAAAGTGGTTTGAGGAGCTGCTTCCGACAATAATTTTGGCCCCAATTGGCGAACAAATTCACTACAATCTTGGGACACACGCTCTCATGCTACTTTCAAATAAGAAATTTAAGTTGAAAACAATTGAAATTTAATTTTACCTGTAGATTCTAGGGCTGATCGGTAGCGAATAGTTCACTGATAGAGATAACATTGGGAAATCAGTACAGTATGACATATCACGTAAAAAAAAGATCTTATTTTACGCTATAGATACATGCTTACCCAATACTTCGCTGTTACCGATATCTTAAAGGAAATCTATAGATTTCTGTCACAATTCACTTTCAAAAAATTCAAAAAAGGTTATAGGAAACAGGAAAAAGATAATATTTCTCTTCTCAACCATAATACTTAATATATGTAAGTATTTAACCCAGATAACAACGATAAGATAAGAATGAAAATCAGGTCTGTGATTTATTCAGCCCTAATGCCGGTTTGAGCCACAATCTCTCATTCATTACCTGCCAAAAGCTCTGGAGGAGGAATGAGGCTTGCTATGCAAGATGAGCGTTGAAGTAGTTCACCTTAGCTTTCATCATGAGCCAGAATGACGTCAATAACAACACTTTTCATATTTTTCAATGAGGAGTGACAAAATGAATGCTGTTTTTTAGTATTACCCACACCTCAGTACTTCCATATTATCACATCTTTGAACAAGACTGAGGCAAAAGTAAATGAAAGGCGTATTTTACCTGGCCTGTACCAAGCAGCAAAAGAATCCATTAATCAGCATATGATAGTAAGAACGAATGTAAGGAATTATAGGACTAATAGCGAGTCCAGCATAAATTTGGACACAGTCTAGCCAAAAAAGCAATGTCCTGAAAGGATTGAATCTACCTTCTTATCCACATTCTACATCAAATTCACGTAAGATATAAATTACCTAACTATTTAGATGATCACAAAACCAACAATGTCTGTCGACAGACTGACAAGTGGACAATGACGAACTCCTCTGCACCGTAACAATTAGCAGCTGAGCTGCTCACCCTGTCTAATACGTGGTTCCGGGGCAGTTGGTCGAATTGTCCTTCCACCAAATGTCTCAGCGACGAAATGTCCAGCGACGGGTTGTCCCATCGACCAGTTGTTCTTCGACCAAGTGACACCGAACCCTAACACGTATTTCGGAATCTGGATACCGTCTTCAGATACGACCTTATGTCGTCTATTTAGATGATATCGCGGCAAAAATATCTCTAAGAATATCCCTGAAACTTGGGAGAAAATGCGCCTGTAAGATATAACCATTCATACAACCGAAACATACGACCGAAGGAATTCAGAGAAGACCATCGTCATTGTTTATGCAACGGTAAGACAGTTTTAATCAATGATTTCATCACCATGACTTATCATCGTCGCGCTGAGCATAATAAATACTGCGAATTGCGGGAAATTTCTAAGAAACTAAGGAGGGTGGGAAATTTCCGAGAAAATGTCTATCATTCACGTTGGCGTAAAATAAAATCGATCGTCTCTTTTCTTCGGTCAAACAAAGAAAAGGCTCCTTTGGTTACGTCAGCAGTTTCGCCGATTTGCCGTCACATTAGCGTTGCAAGCGAATGTTAAGGAGAGAACTCTTATTTTTAAGGTGGTAACTCCGTGTAAACAACTGAAGAAGTCGGCGATACCTTTCCCAGCCTTCTTGTCTCTTTCAACCTGTTTTTGATTCGAGGAATCGATTAGCCTCCTAACCCACATCCACACGGAAACAACAGAACATCTTGGAGGAGATGCGTGTTTCTCTGTCTGACACGAGAATAGAGGTGATACATAAATCTGGGCTTGAGGAAGTGTGATATTTCATAAAATACTCCAATTCTTTCGTGCACCTTCTTTATCTATACGTCCTCAAGACAAGAACTTCATCGCTAAAATAAGCTGCACTTAGAATCTATCTAATCTTCGTACCGGAAAGCGGAACATCTGAGCCCGAACCACGTATTTCCCTTTCACTTACTCATGCTCACGCTCTTGAGTGTAAAGTTTAATTTTTCCTAGTAGTAATTTAAAAAGTGCTTCGACAGCTTAGCTCATTTCGCACGTGAGCCCCCGCTGGGAATCGAAACCGCAATCGCTTTCACCAAAGTCGAACGTGTTACCCACGTGGCTATACGGAGGCCCGGTTAATTTTTCATTCATTTTCTCCGATAATCTCACGAATTAAAACTCAACGTTGGATTTTATTCGTACAGGTCAACTATCCTATTGGCAAAAGCAATCCGAATTGCGGGATAGGTAAATAACAATAAGTGGAACAACACACTCTTATTCAGACAAAAACTAGAATATACTTGACCAGGCCAATTAGAGAGAGGGCGTTTTGGGAATGACGTTGATCTTCTACAGAACTTCGGTGATAAATATCTATTTCGGAAAGGAAAAAATAGAGGAAACGTTTATCTGCCATATTTTGAAATAAGATAATAAATCTTTAACGGAAGTGGTCAAATGATCATAGAAATGGTGCGTGTCTCGAGATTTTTCGGCGGCATTATTACATTTATCCTGAATACGGCCTTTTAATGAATTAAGCGTAATTTCCATCAATCACCGATTTTTACGGTGTGTTTGCTTGTTAATGAACAATCTATTTTGTTGATTTTATCGGTATAATGACAATAATTAAGGCAATAATAATCTAATTCAATTGCTCGCTATAACATTTTAGATTACAAATAATAAATAAATAAAATAATCAAAACTTAATCTTTAAGATTACAAAAAATAACAAAAATAAAATAATCAAAAACGTATATTTTTAAAATTTCTATAAGTGAGGGTGCACGAATGAAGCCCGTGACGTAATATACCGCTGGCGGGCCCTGCGCGTAGTAATACTTTACGTAGCAGAAATCATACCGACATATCGATGATTAAAGGTAAAAGGCTTACAATAGTAATAAGTGTAACGGTAAATAGAAGGAAAAACGAGAGATTACATTATCGAGCACCTATATACGTGATAGTTACAAAGTAATGGGTGTGAACTGTGAAATGAGAGTGAATCACTCAAAGGAGAAGCATATGAAAGGAACGCATATACCGAACGTACAAAAAACCGTTACTAAAGATAGTAAGGGACAGCAATCCGAATACGAAAAATGGAGATAGAGAACCGTTAACTTCCTCCCGAGAATCATTTCAGAGAAACTTTATAATGCACCCATGACAGCAATTTATAAGCTCAGCTAAATATTGCGACCTGCCGACAGTTAATATTGCAAGCAACGGGATTACCCGTTTAGGTTAAACACCCGATGCAACTGATCACTATTGATCGGTAACAGGATAAGGAATTCGTCGAAATGTGTCACGAATTATTGATGTGATTTGCAATCATACTCAATCCTTAGGAATTCTATTTCAAACAGTTTCCAGTCCGTACAACTCTATGCCGTATTTCAGTCAACGAAATCGATCAGCAATAATTACCTCACTGATAAGAAGTCTAATTATTTTTTATATTTTACCCAGTCCATTGCTGATTCATTATCCGACAATACTGGAAGGCAACAGATCTAAAGAAAGGCATCGTTAGATGGAAGAAATTACAGAGTGGGTTTAGAAAAAAACCTAAGTCCCGTATGAACTTAGGAAAAAATGTTCATTGCAAGAAAACACCCGCAAGAATGTGGGTGCGAAACTTACAGATAGTGATACCTAAACTCTCAGTTAAAAATTCGATAAAAAATATTTTTGTAACTATGTAATTCAAATAAAATTATTAACTGCCATTATTTTCTATTCATTCAAACGTCTAATGAAAGATACACGTAAACTCTTTCAACTTGGAAATGACATTAATTATCAGTCAATAAACAAAGTTTGCCGACCATTTTCTTTTCCACCAAACGTTGATGGATATATATTATTATTAATTAAAGTTTCATAAACTTCAAGAGATAACTGTTTGAGAGAAATCAGCGAAATTAAGTATGAGAATAATATTTTTGTAAAATTAGACTTGTTAGCAAGAAGTTGAAATATTTCCGCTTTACAGAACGTAACTCAATCAAAATATTATTTTTCACTGCATTGTACACATTGCCTGAGCGTTAACTCAGAATAACATCCGTATCAAAGTAATCAAAACAAACATGGAGGTGCTGGGAATGGTTGGGGAGGAAAGGGTTTTAATTGACGTATTTAGGCGCCGACAAAAGAAATGGGTGGGTCATATGCTGAGAGGAGAGGAATTGCTGAAGTATGTAATTGAGGGTAGAATGCAAGGGAAAAGACAGAGGGGAAGGCAGAGGCAAAAGATGTTAGATGACGTAAAGGGTGGGGTGAGTCACCAGGTAACGAAGGAAAAGGCTTTGAATAGAGAACATTAGGGCACATGGACCTACCGAAAGGTAGGTTCACTTAAGTGTCAAAGTAATCGTATGCTAACTACAAGAATATTCCAGAGACTGTACATAGTTATGGGATGGAAAGAAGAATCAATTCTTATGAGCTTTGGAGATTAAAATTTTAACAAGAAATATCAATGCCGTAAAGTAGTACCTAATACCTCTCGCCTAAGTATTTATTAAAGATCTTTTAACGGAATATTTTTTACTATTTCCAGTTTATTTCATGTACTGTTGATGTCTTCAAATCATTGCTTCTCATATATCTGAGAAGTATTTTCAACATTACGTATTATCAGGTATCATACGCTCCTGCAATATATTGAACGCTGTCTTTGATCACTTTGTCAAATTATGGACTGATTTGCCAGACCTGTACCACTAGGAATACTATGCAAATGAATAAATTAATAAAACAAGAACATAATGTCAGAAACACTATAAAATAGTCGTTAAAAAGAAACACAACTTTCGTGTTAACAGCGTGAATGTTTCACGGTTGAAAATATCGCAAGGTTGCCTCCTTCGGATGGAAAACTGAAATTTCCATATTTATCGACGCAATGAAACAAGCTTTTGAAGGAGTAGAAAAATCGATTTCCTTTTTCTTTTTAGTTGCATGACTTATAAAATATTCTCACGTGCCTTTAGTACCACACTTATACGGACTAACCACCTGCTATCTATTCAACACTTCTGCTTGGTGTTAGGTCAGGTGACGATTTTTATACGATAAAAATTTCAGCAATTAATGTTTCTTCGCCGCAAGAGTTCCACAGTATTTCCCATGAGCTTGAGATGTTTTATCGATATTATTCGTGGTTCCCGGAATCTGAAACAATAACTACGCAGTGGCTGCTACGTTAATGAATTTTAAATACAGTGAACAACACTGCTTATCGCATTCGGGTCAGCTTTCGAAAGCGAATTTCGTCTAATTAATCAAAGGTAGGAAAAGCTTACCTTTACAAATTGCTACAATTATTAATCGTAAATAATAAAATTCACTAAAAGTACTCGAAAATGCAATTTATATTATTATATTTGCATTATTCATTCAGCATCGCTAAAAAGATGACATCTCTCTGGTATAAGACAACATATAAGGAGAGAACTCTTATTTTTAGGGTGGTAACTCCGTGTAAACAACTGAAGAAGTCGGCGATACCTTTCCCAGCCTTCTTGTCTCTTTCAACCTGTTTTTGATTCGAGGAATCGATTAGCCTCCTAACCCACATCCACACGGAAACAACAGAACATCTTGGAGGAGATGCGTGTTTCTCTGTCTGACACGAGAATAGAGGTGATACATAAATCTGGGCTTGAGGAAGTGTGATATTTCATAAAATACTCCAATTCTTTCGTGCACCTTCTTTATCTATACGTCCTCAAGACAAGAACTTCATCGCTAAAATAAGCTGCACTTAGAATCTATCTAATCTTCGTACCGGAAAGCGGAACATCTGAGCCCGAACCACGTATTTCCCTTTCACTTACTCATGCTCACGCTCTTGAGTGTAAAGTTTAATTTTTCTTAGTAGTAATTTAAAAAGTGCTTCGACAGCTTTGCTCATTTCGCACGTGAGCCCCCGCTGGGAATCGAAACCGCAATCGCTTTCACCAAAGTCGAACGTGTTACCCACGTGGCTATACGGAGGCCCGGTTAATTTTTCATTCATTTTCTCCGATAATCTCACGAATTAAAACTCAACGTTGGATTTTATTCGTACAGGTCAACTATCCTATTGGCAGAAGCAATCCGAATTGCGGGATAGGTAAATAACAATAAGTGGAACAACACACTCTTATTCAGACAAAAACTAGAATATACTTGACCAGGCCAATTAGAGAGAGGGCGTTTTGGGAATGACGTTGATCTTCTACAGAACTTCGGTGATAAATATCTATTTCGGAAAGGAAAAAATAGAGGAAACGTTTATCTGCCATATTTTGAAATAAGATAATAAATCTTTAACGGAAGTGGTCAAATGATCATAGAAATGGTGCGTGTCTCGAGATTTTTCGGCGGCATTATTACATTTATCCTGAATACGGCCTTTTAATGAATTAAGCGTAATTTCCATCAATCACCGATTTTTACGGTGTGTTTGCTTGTTAATGAACAATCTATTTTGTTGATTTTATCGGTATAATGACAATAATTAAGGCAATAATAATCTAATTCAATTGCTCGCTATAACATTTTAGATTACAAATAATAAATAAATAAAATAATCAAAACTTAATCTTTAAGATTACAAAAAATAACAAAAATAAAATAATCAAAAACGTATATTTTTAAAATTTCTATAAGTGAGGGTGCACGAATGAAGCCCGTGACGTAATATACCGCTGGCGGGCCCTGCGCGTAGTAATACTTTACGTAGCAGAAATCATACCGACATATCGATGATTAAAGGTAAAAGGCTTACAATAGTAATAAGTGTAACGGTAAATAGAAGGAAAAACGAGAGATTACATTATCGAGCACCTATATACGTGATAGTTACAAAGTAATGNCATACCTAGGTAGAACTCTCACCAGAGAGTATAAACGCGATTGAGAAACTAAATCCGTTAAATAGGTGCATTTGCTTCAGTGACCAAATGCCGCGTTGAACATCAGAAAAGAACACTTCAGAACGGAACCTTTGGTATATTCTATCATGGAAGGCCGTACTTCGTGGAAGGACATTCTAAAGATTATGAAAAATAAAAACTTCGTAAACTTCCACACTATTTTTCATAATCTTTGGTATATTACTTTCAAATTCGTAATAAGACAGCCCTCCGCATAATTTGAACACTTCCTTCTTAGTCTTCTCAAATTCTTCGTTTATGGAACCTGACAGTGAAGATACGATGATGAATAATATAGATTAAGTACTATGTTGATGATTTCGGGAGCTTCAAAATATATCTACCGGAAGGGGCCAACGTACGAAATGGCCTCAGCTATTGAAGCTCTTTTAACAATACTAATATTATTACTGCTTCTGGATATCCAAATGGATAAAATGTTCACCTCGGTGAAAGAGGTCCCGCGTTCATCTCCTGGTGAGGTCCCATATGTGCGAAATTACCTCAGCCATCGGAGCACTTTTAACAATGCTACGTACTCCAATTTGATTTCGCTACCATCATTAACGGCCGAAGGCACTTCCTTCCGCCGACCGACATCGAAAATCTTAGGTTACCACAAGGGTTGAACCCGAGACTGCTTCCATCAAAGGTGGGTACGTTACCATGCCAACTGGATGCCAAAAATAATTATTTATAATTAATTTTGTAATTAGGAAAATTAGAGGAGAAGTTGTTCAGAAGGGAATCGGTCAGACCGTCTGGAAGCACCATCGACTGAAATAAACTCGGAATAATGTGACGCAAACCGATAATTATTTCACCGAATTTCATCTTTCGCGAGATACCCAAAAATAGCATAAAACCACCCCTTTAGAACTCGGTGGAGTCCTTCGGGGTGTCGTTGACCCAACAGCAGGCGGCACTAACCGCTGGTTTATGGGATTGGGGTTGAGCCAAAGGACGTGGGATGGGGTCGGAATATGGGGTGAGGCTAACGGAAGGTATCTAAATCTTTCACGGCTTATCTTGAGAGCCGAAGTGGTCTCGCGTGAGGAGGGCCCGGCATCGATTCCAGCACGACCGCTCGCTTTATTTCGCCTCTTAAGCGATCGATATTCACCTTTCCTTTTGTCGCGTCAGAACTCGAGAGCCGCCGCTTGGATAGGAATACCTCGAATGGCACTTTGCGGCTCTTGAATTCCGAATGACGTGTCAAGAAGGCGCGTTCCGAAAAACAAGAGAAGGTGGAGGTATGGAAGGTATATGTGGAGGAAGACGGTCGTGTTGTTGTTTCTCCTCTCCGCCGCTAGGTTGCAGCTCAAGAATACCGCGACGTCAGCGAATATGCAAATCGTCGGCCAAAGGTGAAGTGAAGGAAATATTTAAAATGAATAATTCATCTGTACGGAGAATTTTGGGACATTTACTCGCATGATTTATTAGCCGTGGCAAAGGCGGTGTTTACAAACTCCCGCGGAATTCTGAGTTTCGAAAGTGGAAGGGGTTTGAGGCTACTCGGCAGGTAATTACGATGGATTTGTGTCAATGGAATTAGACGCATGGACATTGTGTCCCGGAAAAAAGGTTGTAATTCTCGAGGGAATCTTTTTTTGTGATGGTCATTTCCGATTGTTTCACGAAGCTGATATCATTCCGTCCGATTCCTATCATGTTGCGCGGAAATAGCCAATTTCGAGTGTTTAAGATTCGCCTGCGTCAAGCATCATGCAACGAATATGAATACGCAATGCATTGCGACCTATAAATTTGAAAACTTCAATTACAAAGAATGCTCTTCATAATAACGATGAAAGAATGGATTTACTTCCAGAGAAAGATTCTTTCTATGATGTCATTTGCATAATTATTATTCTCAGCCGGGATCGAAGACAGTTTATCTAAATAGCCTCAGATTTTAATAATGTATTTAAGCTCCTTGCTATGGATAAGCCCTAATTACTGTATGGTAATACCCTTCATATTTATCTCCTCATTCAGCCAAATCAAGATGGTGATTGTTTTTCTGAATTTATTCTACGATAACATGCATTCAACCCTTTGTTTGCCTTCGCCCGCAAAGACTAGATCAATCATTGTAGTGCGGAATGAAAATCGTTCTCTAATAAATGAGCTGAAGACAGTGTTAAAATGCAAGAAAAGTAAGTCGATTTAGAGAAAATGTAATTTTTCTACTAACTAAATTATGAAACTATAAAAAATTAGATTAAAAAGGTAATTGAAAACTGGAGAAAAATTTTAGAGGCATTCACCTATTTCATGCAGGTTGTTCCGAATAAAAATTACCACACCAATGCCTGGTTTGCGTTAACTTCTGATTTTTCTCGAAAATCTTTCAAGTTTAACAATATTGTTTAATTTTGGAATTCCTTTCATAATTATCACAAATAATATTCCATAATCAATGTATGAAGGAAAAGATTACAACAATAGGTGATTATACCCAAATTCCATACATTATTTACACCTATTTTGAGGAGTAGGAGCTGGCTTTATTTGACCAAGAAGACAATCTACCTTCCGATATTTCCTCTTTGGGAGATTTTGAGGGCAAATACAAACTTTCAAATAAAAACCTGCAGTGTACGCAGTCTTGAATGGTGAAGTCAAATATCTTGAGAAGTCTGACTTCTCTTGTTGTAATGTTATAACTACCGAGGGTTTTCCGGAATTTAAAATTCTTCATTACTGAAGCTAAATTAATTCTAAAATAAAGCTTACAAGCGGCTTTTAGGATATAAGAATGATCAACAATGCATTTCATGATATCTGTATTTAATAATTTAAATGGTGACTTTTCAACAGTCATAGGACGACCTAAAACGACGGAAATACCAATTAGATCTGGATGTAAAATAGAATACGAGAAGAGAAAATACTTTTGGACAATCTGTTCACAATGGTAAACAACAAAGGAGTACAAAAATACTGCTAAACCAAAAAAAATCATTTTTAATTTAATAATTTTAGAAAAAAATAGCTAATTACAAATGTAATGCTAATCACTTATTGCGCCCCATTCTAGGTATATGTAGATATATATTTTCGAGATTTTCATTCGCGAGAAATAGAATTCCAAAATTTAAATTATGAAATTTGAATTTTGGAATTCGAATTGTGAATAACTCTTTCCGTTAATCTGCTGATAGCGGAGTAACGGAAAGAGTTCGAATTGGAACCGACCACTGTTGGTTTACTACATGTCACAAATTTCTATAATTTTGACTGGTCAGCTCAAGAATAATCGAGGTTTTATGAATAAATATGTTTTAATTACTGGCTCAAAATTTGAAAGTACGATTTATATCTACATTTATAGATAACAATTCAAAGACAAAATTAAGTCACTGAGATTTCCTATCTCCACAAACTGAATAATTTTTCTGCATTGCATGCTCATGGGCTCTAAGTAACAGATTAATCCATTTTTAACAAATAATTATGTACAACATTAACATCGAATAGCAAACTCAGCCTTTGATTCACGATAGCTTAATGAGCTTATTTATAGATGAGGGTATTTAAAACTTTATTCATCGAAGAAAATTGTATATATGTTTTAGGGTAACAACTTGTGGCGTTCTACTAAAAACTATCTGAAATCCCTTTCTTGACGAGCCAACGCATTGATATAACAAGATCGATTGCTTAGTGCAACCAATCATTGCCATTAACCATTACGGCTATATATAAGTCGTTTCCAAGAAACAAATTACCGCCTCAAATATTTTCATAATAGATTACATTAATAGATGAGGTAACAAATTGAGGAACCTATATCGTTGTCACATAGCTAAACAGCCAAAATATCAAATACTTTCATCGTGCTGCTGACTAGCAGATTCTTCTAACGTCGTAAACTAGCTAAATATTCTCAATAACCCTATTAATAAACATTTTTAAATAGTATTAAGACTAATGTTGACTTAATTAATGACTCAAAAAGTACCTTTGTGGATTAAAATTTCTCATTATTTTACTGTAAGACAGAGGGAAGTATAAATACATTCCCACCTATGAATACCCAAGTAATAAAATTTGAATCGAGGGAAAAATTATCATCATAAATCGCCAAAGAACTTATGAAATTAATTGCGGTAGAATTTATTCTGTGTTTATCTATGACAAGAAAATGTAAGAAACTTTTTTCCTACATTTTCTTGCCTAAGAACTTTTTCGTATCCCCGATAAGGTCTGGCTTTGATAGAAAGCAAGTAAAGATCACCATTTTCTAGATACGTTTTACATCAATATCAGGACATGTTACCCTTCCGATAAAAACTTTATTTTCTCTCCATGCGAAATCCGAAACCATTGGATGGGCATTTTTGCTTCGATTTCATGTCACGGAATGGCATGGATCTTTTCAAGAACTACTCAAGTTGAAAATATGCGCAAATTGGATTTCTCTTTGTACTACTTAAATAGAAAGTATCTTCAATTCTTTTCAACTATACTCATCCCAATTGTCACCGAAATAAATATTTAATAATGAATATGGTTGTGCATCTTAGCCGCACCTCGCAACAAAGCTTCCAGCTGTATTTCTTTCATACAACTGTATTTCTTTCTGCCTTATGGATAGAAAAATTTTCCTTACGAGTTTTTTCCACGTTCCTTTCTAAAAGATTGTTTGCTAGGGCGGTAACAATAGTTAATATTACATCCCTATGAACGCTGAAAAATAGGAATATCGGAAATATTACTATGACTATGTGCAAACGAATTTCCACGCATTTTCAAATATTGAATGTATAAAGATAATACCCGTGAATTACACCTGATTATTGGCACGGTTAACTTACAGTAAAGCCTTGAATAACCCTACCAACAAGAAAATCCTCCGCGGTTGTATTTAGCAATTGAATACGTGAATTATTTCAACATTAGTAACTTACAACATCAAAGTATTCTTCTTGGATGTTTTTAGATTAAACTACGATGAGGGATATGAAAAACATGGAAATTATTAGAATAAGAAAAAGCTCATATATTAACACGCATTAAAAGGGTGTACACTGGGCGATGGAGATATCATATTGAACTGTATAATGAAAGATGAAATTTGACAGGAAAAACGAAATAACAGATAGTAAAAGTGAAGGAAGAGAGAAAAATTCTCCCATCTTATACACCTACGTTTCTGTGTCCTTCATTACAGATGAGAAGTTCTTGTGGCTGAATTCGTGAAGTAAATATTTAATCCATATCTAAAAATATAATATTTTATGAAGAAAGACGAATACTGCAGTCCTTTCGTCAGCCTTTCTAATCCATAATATATATCGGAAAATTCATTAAAATGAAATACGCCGTCCGAAATTAAGTGTTAGGGTCGCATGACTTCTTCCAGCTTAATTTTTCAGAGTTGCGTGAGCGACTCCTTCCTATTTTATCAAAGATCTCATAACAATAGCAATCTGGGAGGAATAAATAAAACAAATTTCTTTAGCAATAGATGACAACGTGATTTTCTTCTCTGTAAGACTTATTGAAAATCGAATTTCCTCCGTTCCAGAAAGTCTTGACTAATTCGACCTTATATTTTATCATGTGGATTATAGGTCTAACTAGAAATAAAAGTGGGACTAACACATCTTATAACGAGAAGTAAGTAGGTTCCCGAATGGACAAGTGGCAAGCGCGTTAGCCTTTAGTGAAAGTTGTCCCCGGTTCGATAGCTGGTGGAAACCAGTAAGTGTGGTATGGCCTCAGCTGTTGAAGCATCTTTAACAAATTACTACTGCGAGAAGCAAGTGGTATATTGATAGGTATCTCATTAATATATATGGGGATTAATTAATTTTGAATTAATTATATACGGGAATTAATATATACGGGAATTTATGGATTACTTTCTCTCAATTAGCCATAGAAATAGCCATTTTATGTTATACATGGCAAGCAATGTTGGCCTATCTTTTTTTGCAGCTACTGACTGATATTTTTAATTATTTCTTTAGCTATCTTCCACCGTGGTGTTCCCATTATGAAAGACGAATTTTATACCTACGGTTATCATCCATTCACTCAAAGAATTCGTTCTCTAGCTACGACAACTTCCTTGCATTCTAAGTTGTCTATTTTATGACAAATAGAAATTTCTTCCTGCTACCATATCTTTATGAATATAATATTTTTCATTTGTCTTTTGTTACAGGATAAAGAAAAATTGATCTTTCATTAACTGTTGTCTCAGTCTTGTTCATGGCTAAGATAAAATGATAGTTAAATAAAGGTGATGCTAAATAAGGGCTTGTATTATGATCATCTATATTAAATCCTATGAAAAGAGTTAATCATAGAGTCATTGTGCTTCGCCTATGTGGACTATTTCCGCTTATAGCATCCTGGTTCATCGAGGAAAGATAAGGCAAGTTACCTCAATCTTCATCTTGCCTTGTTGCCTCAAAACTGGCTGTTTAATGACTTTACAGACAAATATAGATTGCATTATATTTTCATCATAAGATAATATCACTCGATTATTTATTGGGTTATAATGAATCCGACAACATTTAATACCTGCAAAATACACCGCGTACCTTTGTGGCGGCATTTACTTTAAGAGACCAAAAATAGAATAAGTGAGGAATGAATGTCAACACTAACAGTAACCAACTGCCCTCAGTTACTGAGTTAGTTATAGTAATAATTGTTCAAATCTAATTGTTAATCGATAAGAATACACAACCCTAACTTGTTGGAGTTCTACGAGTACATCGAATCGTTTATCGATCAATAAATTCCGGAAATGTTTACGTGAATAAAAACCCCGCATCGTAACTGTTATGCTATGAATAGCTACCTATGCCTCGAGTTTTCGCAATTGAGGTTCCGCTTTCACTTGGCCCACCTGTTGTGGCTGTTGATCTCGAAAGTTCAAGAGTTTTGTGGAAGATTCCTAGTCACGACATTCTACTTGCCTATTTTGTCTGCGCGTTCAAACTCGTTACGAAGTTTCACGACGTATTTCCTCAAGTGCTTTGAACGTATTTCTTTAACATTTCTTACGAACGGGTAATTCACAAGCAATATAGAAAGTTTTAGCACTGCGTACACCGTAGGTTCAACTGCCGTTAAATTGAAACGTCCATACGATCTACCGGGCATCGTAGATGAAGAGTTTCATTCAGCATACCGTCAACCAACAACAACAACCCGAAGGCAGCGCGTTTTGAAATTCTTCCCTGTTGCCTTCACCACCTCTTCTTGTACCTCCCTCCATCCAATCTCATAGGGATTAGTTCCTATAATTTGTCCAAGCAGGATGATATTGCCCCATTTGGAGAATCGCAACCATTCTTGCTTCGCCATATTTGACACATTCCGTCGACGTGGGAACTCCAAAATTAAACGTGCCCGTGAGACCGACCTGGACAACGTGGAATTTTGCGCATGCGCACTGAGACATTTAGAATATATCGGTTAACCGATAAGCCGCTGCTAAAACTCTCTAATGATAATTTGACATCAGAAAAAGTTCAATAAATTCGAATATTTGGAACGAATGCAATCTATACCATTACAATTTCCATCGATGATAACCTCTTGAGAGTAGAGCACAAACCAATTACTCGTAATCAGCATCCCAACTTGTTATTTTCACTTGATCTCCCATCTTAAACCAAACGTACGTACTTTACTATGGAAAGGGATTTTAATCAAACTGTTTCCGACTTCTCTAGTACGAGTTGCAGCACTCGTCAGGATACATGCTAATATTGTTCAAAGTAATGCGTCATTATAAAATAATGAAAATCGCGTGAAGGCAGGTTCTTTCAGTTACTACATAGTACACCTTTCATCTTTTCGATATGTGTGGAAAACTAAGAAATGGCGTGGCTTCGTGGATGTTTCCATTATGGAACAAGTTAGAAATAAGCCGTAGATTATACAAGGAATTGGGTAGGAAGTTTTGGTGACGGCACGATAAGGCATGCGCCTAGGAAAATTCCCAAGGAGAAACGGAGATGAAAAAAGTCTGACGAGACCGGGACTCGAACCCGAGTATCCCAATTGCCGATTGGTATGCTCGTAGTTATCC
Organism: Ladona fulva; assembly: GCA_000376725.2. Lineage (NCBI taxonomy): Eukaryota > Metazoa > Arthropoda > Insecta > Odonata > Libellulidae > Ladona > Ladona fulva. The sequence continues at coordinate 171,458 of KZ308617.1, forward strand.
CACTGGAACATTCTTCACGCCGAATAGTAGAGCAACCAACCGGCAATTGGGAGACCAGTCCCGTCAAACTTTTCCATGTCCTTTTCTCCTTGTGAACCGTAGATTACACTTTTTAGAATCCAGTTAAACTTACATTTTTTCCAAAGAAAATATCAAATATAGCTGAAAAATACGAATTGTTGTTTAAAAAGGATCCTGATCAAGTTTTTCCAAGAAATGTTTCACATCAAATACGGAATTGTTATTCATTTTAGATCCTATACATTTGTATTTTCCATATTTACTCGAGATTAAATTGCTATCTCTTTCGTCGTTGTAGCTCTTCGACTTTGATACGGAGGTTCGTCCTTTACTGGAGGTTCTTGTCGGGAAGACAATCGAAACCTCTTTGATGGAAGTGCTGGAGGAAGAGGAACTAGCAGCACTAAGAGCGCAGCAGCGCCGCTTCCAGGAGTTACGTGCAGCGGAACTAGCGGAGAAGCAAAGATTGGAGGAGCAAGAGAGAAGACTTCGAGAAGAGAAGGTAAGAATGAAAGGCAAATGCAGACATGGATATTCCTCGCTTTACACAGCGGATCAATACAGCTTCGCTCAAGTCATTCCCAATCCAACGACATTACCGTAATTCGGCGTTGGTGAAAATACACTGAGCGTGACCCTTACCAATGGCCCAGCACACTCCTATGGCTACAGATTTCCGTCACATTTCTTATAACCTCGGAATTAATAAGTATAATAATAAAAATTCTAGCTATCCTATTCGTAGACAGGAGATTATTATTCGGAAACCTTATTTCCATTCGGTTTCGAGATATTGCGAACTAGCTTTACTTTATAATGGTTTCGGCAAGTTACGCTCAATTTAAAAAGAAACAAATTAAGAATTACAAAAAGGAAACATATACAGCATTTCATAAACTAATTGAACATATTATGAAGACCATGTTGGTCATTAAACAAAAATCTCACAGTGGAAAATAAAACGAGAGAAAAAACGAAAGCCTAACGAGAGCCCTGTATGCTATACTGACCTGTACGAAGGTTATACTTTCCGGGTGTATACCGATCTATGGGATACTGTCGCGGCAAGTGTGTATGCTGCGACTGTATTACGTTCTTCCGAGATCTCGTGTTAAACTTTTCGATTTTTTTGTTTCTACTAGCGATTTTTATTCCGTTTTAGCGAAAACACTCCAACTAACCTATTCCAAACCTACGACCCGCGAATTCACATATTGGTACAGAAATGTTAAGAAGCCACCATATATATTTTCAACCAGCAGTCAAGCAACTATAATTTTAACTATTCTTTTGAGAAGGATTGTCTTTTAGTCTCGATATTTTTAGCTACATCTTATGGTTCACTTGACTGCATGTTTAAAAATGATATCTCTGGCCGTTATTCTCCTTAAGAGTGGGAAATTCTTTATGAAGTGTTATCAGACTTAATACTCTACGCCAGCATCAGCATAGATGCCAAATTTAGTGATTTTGTAGCGAAATGTAGCGAATTCTTTCTTATTTAAACGACTTATTGTCAATTTTAACGACATCTTGCACTCCATCCAGCTAGCCATTGTCATTTTTAACAACATTTTAACATATTTTTGATGAATTTAGCTACTTTCTAGAGTGCATTTAGCGATTTAATACAAATAATACGCCATTTCTGAATATGAATACCGCATGAAATCCCTTTCCCTGTATTTCTAGCACTGATTTTCGGAGATAGCTTCCTAGGAGCGTTTCGATAAATATTTCAAAGGAAATATCACCGACCCACAATTTTTCTACATTGATCTTCGGGGTAAACTGACAGTGCGTCTATGATATCTTCTTCACTACTTAAAATTTGACATTTTCTCGATGTTCTCCACCTTTTGACTATCGTAGCATATGGATATTTAAGCTCCAATTTCAATCCACAGGAGAGGAGAGTAGCCCAGAGGCGTGCGGCCCGCGAAGCCCAAAAGGAAGCAGAGCGACGAGTAGCGGCTGCTGTCTTAACACGCGGCTATCTCGTGGACCTCCTGCCCTCTGTGTTAGAGGGACTTCGAGAGACAGGAGACCTACCCGACGACGTCGAAAAAGGTAATGATTATTCAACTACTGTTGCATTACAACTTTAAAATAGGGAGATCTGAAGAAGCTATCTAATTAAATAATACCGGCCGCGGTGGCGGAATGATTAGTGTGCTAGCGCTCCAACACCAAGGTACCGGATGCGAATCCCGGCTAGTCGAATTTTTCCTTTTAGGGAATGATTGTGTGTGTTCGTCCTTTGTTATTGTTGAAGCTCACCATTGTAATGGTCCAGCAAATGGATGTTTGTGGGGGTATTGGGATATAAATAAATAATTATAAATAAAAAATAATGCCAAGAAGTTTCAAAGTTCTTGACGCCTAAATGGTTAGTGGTTAATGCACTCAAAATGGAAGTATGATGGATCCTATGATTCCAATAGCAAATAATCGTTATACCCCTTTATTGATACGAAATTCTAACAGCATTTTTACTTTTTTAAATGCGGAAGGATTCCGTAAATGAACCATATATATTTAACGCACTCCAATAGAAATGTTAATGCTGTCATCAAAATGATCATTCATTTTCCGACAACATAGCAAATTACACCGTCATACCTAAAACCAAACTTAAAAAATTATAAAATATTAATTACTGATTATGTATTTAATTTTTTAATTTTACCGTTACATATATGGCTGCAGTTACAACATGCAGCAGCTAAAAGTTTAAATTGCGCCTTGGTTACTGTATCTTCCAACATAAAAGAATCTCTGAATCTCACAAACCTCAACTTTAGTGATATGCTCGTTACATAGATCATCCGCAAAAAATTTGAACCAGTAAAGCAAAACTATTCAACGCCGCCCTAAATTCAACTATACGCCCTGAGGACGATGGCTGAGTCAGCCTTCGAAATGTTGGCTACCCAAGCATCTAACCTGGTGGAGAACCCGAGAGAACTTCACACATAGCATTCGCCAGGAAAACCTGAAATCTTTCAAAACTATTCAAGTTTTTACCCTCTTTTAGATGAAAGGGTTACTTTTGGACATGGTTCTACGTTAAGAAGTCATTCAACTAAACCTTTTGACTTTCCCTCGCAGCAAACGGTACATTTTACATCGAAGTGCCTTTTTTCTCTACGAAACTTTGAACACTAAATACAGACCTTACGTAGTAACAACTTCGTTTTAATATCCTGAAACCAGCCTAGATTGTTACTTGAAGAGAGAAAAGGTGCAACTTAACTATTCCGCTAACGGAATTGCGTGACCGATCAGAAAAAAACTCCAGCAAAACATAAAATCCGTTCCACGTGACCTCTGGTGCGTGACTTCGCGCCAAGAGGCGTTTTCATAGTTGAGATTTAAAAGTGCTTGTTCGATATGAAAACTTCGAATCAAGGCACTTTTGGGAAAAGTGATTTGGACGCGAATCATGAAACCCAAACATCGTTAACCAATTTCAAGAAATTTCCCGGGCCATCCGATTCTACATAGATAATGATTCCTTGCATTTAATTTTTACAGAAGCGGAGGAGTCGCTTGTACCTTGGCTAGCCGACGAAGTGCGCCAAGAAATGCAGCAACTGATCACTAGCAGAACAATTATAACTGGTAAGGAAATATTATTCACGTGCATCTTAATACCTTCGAATCCGCAATTTTTTGCTAAATGATACAATGTCTCTTTCCTCATTAAATTCTGTTTCCTTTTACTGAATTTTGCTGAAATTACCTGAATCACTTTGATGATGACCCATTTTCGACATTTTTCCTTGGGAATATATATATGTACTTCACAAAACCACTTTGATGGTATTTACCGAAATTTGACGGTAAAATCATTTATTAATACCTCTCATGACTCGTTTTAGAATAAACGGGATACACCGCCAAGTTAACTGAATTTTTAACACGATATCATTTATTACATCAGAAGTTAAGCATAGGCGAAAACCTTTCTTAGATTACTGCCACTCTGCACTACAAAGGAATTAACTATTACTTCATAATAGAAGCCTCATGAAAACAGGCCATGCATATGTAATCATAAAAATTAAATATCATCCAAATTAGCTTGCTTTATAAGCATATACTTCGAGATTCAAAACCCCTTTCTCTCTCAAACTTCCCAATGAAACGACCACTGTTTCCAATATAAAGTATTCCTTAAGATAACATCACTGATTAACAGCTGTAAATACACAGTAAAACAATGTAAAGTGATTTATGCACAACGAAACTAGTTCTAATTACTTCATTTACACTTCAACCCTTGTTATTCAACAAAATAACAATCAGCTGAAATCCAAAGACAGGAAATCTTGAAGGTTCCATTACAAATGGCAACGTGCACATGATAATGCAGATGATCTAATCCTTCTTTATATTATGTCTAATCCTTCACAGTTTAGTCTAATCCTTCACAGTTTAGTCTAATCCTTCACAGTTTAGTATAATCCTTCACCGAGTGTATTGATAAAAATTGAAAAACACAATATTTCTATGAATATTGATTTCAGAATTATCATTCACATTTTCCATTTATATATGTATCAGAGATTTCTTATATTTAAAATTTATCATGACTAATGACATATCTATGACAATTGAGATTTTTAAGATTGGTTCTTCAAATAAGTAGTACATTAAATATTTTTTAAATTTAAATATTTAAGTTCTGGGAGTTACCACGTGTCATAGATGCCAATTCTTTTTTTTTTTAATGTTGCTAGATGCGCCCTGAACAGTAGCTAAAGAGTCGTATACTCAGAAAAAATACTGCCAAAGGTAGTTAAAGATGGCTTAAATTCGCTTTCATAAATGGAGTAACCTATCAGGAATAGCAGAAATTAAAGTTACAGTATGAATACTATATCTTCTATCAACTGAAAGTAATGCTATTTTAATTTTAAAATAAGTCAATATGTTATGCTAATTAGGTTGAGGCCGGTTGACATAATGGGATATGCTCCATAGATTACGGGATGTCGCTAAAATAAAAAAGTCGCTAAAAGAAGGAAAAAGTCGCTAAAGTTAGCGACAAGATCGCTAAGTTGGCAACTATGCCCCATATATGTGTATTTATCTACAATTTTATTCATGTGCTAAACGCTTAACTCGACGATCTATTTGAAATCTCGTAGATATCGTGAGGGAGATTTTGGAGACGAGAGCGGAGCTATACCACGCCATAGGCCGGTCTACGGGAGATACGAACACGTCTCCAGAAGAGGATACGCCCGTCGAGGAAGACAACACCCTCGTGGAGGAATACACTCCTGGAGAGGGCAGCACTGCAGATAGAGACATGGAGACTGGAGAGGGGACCAAGGACGAGGGGGAGGAGACCCCGAAGACGGAGGACTTGTCCATGGAGGAACACTCAGGAGAAAACCCCCCGGAGGAGGAAGATGTGGAGAAAAAGGAAGGTGTGGAAAAAAAGGAAGATGGGTAGCTCCACTGCATTAAAGATCCCTCGGTCCAGTTAACGAGAGCTAAGATAAAAAAACAGCAAAAACAGGTGGGTGGTTCTCCGAAAGACATTGTCATGATTAACATAAGACGTTCCGAAGGCTCAATAATAATAATGCAGTTTCTGCATCGTTTTTGCCTCAGGCTGTCTTTAACCTAAGTCCTACCCCGACATTTGCGGCTGAATTTCCGACGGTCGGAAAGTATTTCCAAAGAATAAGTAAACTAAAGTTTAACGTTGTAGTGTTACATACTACCACATACTAGTGAAATTTAGGTATAAGTATTACTTTTCAATTTACTGCTTTACGGTACAACAATTAGTTACTAATTTGAATACCGTAAACCGGGGCTACTTGAGCCCTGGGGGGTTACTTGGACCCAAAGCAAAAAAAGGCTGGAAATGGCCAAATGAAAGGCATTTTGCAGTACAAGTGGTGTCATATAGACAGGAAAATCGTTCCACCCAAACTTAGTAAAAGGGGGTGTTTTTCATCACCTTGTAGATACTTCTCACAATTTGTTTGCCAAACATTATACAAATTCAAAGACATTATTATTTCACATATGATTCCATATAGTGTTTTCGATTTATTCATTGAGTTTTTGCAATTAAATGATAATTTCATGGCCACAGAATGTCTCTAAAGAGTAATAATTCCAGACCCTATGTCCTATTTAGGACCACTACATATTTACATTGTTTAGTCAATGGAAAAAGGAGCTTGGGTCCAAGTAGCCCCAACCTGGGGGTTTCTATGACCCAATTTAAAAAACAAAAATTTTATTACAATCAGCGANAGAAAGAGAAGAATAATTAAAGTTTGCCAAGGGTCTACACATAGCCATATCTTGGAATTAAGAAGTACACACTTTTCGAGTCAAGACAACGAAAGGTGGATTGAATAATGTTAAAGGTGGTTGAACGAATTGTCTCTCCACGATATCCAGAGCCACTCCCAGCCTATTTGAGAACATAATTTTTCGCCCCTTAAAATGAAATATCAAAACCATTCATTTCCTGATTTGCAGATGAAAATTATTTTGTAAGACGTTCCCCAGCTTACATTGACCACAAAACATCAGCATGTTCCGTATCCTGACATAATTATTGGTCAATATGAGTTAACAGTTTTATTTATACACATTACTTTTGAGTATCATTATCTTGACAGTAACAGTCTCCGGAAGTTTCAATAAAACACGTAAAACTATTTGCAAATTAGGAAAGACTCTGAATATCTAGTAATTATATTCCAAAACCTGAAGGAGATTTATTCTTGGCACCAGAATTGATTCCAATTCTTCGATTAAATCCACTGCACAGTTATTATTTATTTGTTTGTAATGATCTTGTAATTTGGCCTTCTGGCCAGGTGGCAACGCTGGAGGGGAGTGTAACAAAATTAATTTTGATTGTATGCACAATGCGATTTACCCCTTGAACCCATAGGGCAGCGCGGCTCTGGTTACACGATTTTCATTTTTTAACTATTTATATGGCTGAAGAATTCTTTACAATTCATTTTGTTCCCTTTACAATGGGTACACATATTGGGCTAGATATTAACTTCGGTAAAATAAATCTGGAATCAGTAACCGGTGCACCTTGGCTGTCGAAGCACCAATAACAAAAAATTCTACCCTCTACCTATGCTAATACCTGTAAATTACGCCATTACCCACAATTATAACTCACAAAAATTATCTGAAAATTAAAAGAACCGGGCAATTTCGTAAAATGACAGAGAGGCCATTATAACTAACAACTGAATTAGATGTTTCAAATCCTTTGGAAAGGCTACAATACGTAAACAATGCATGTACACATGAATCAGCATTCAAATGAGTTTTTGCATGATGACCTTGTCGAGAAACATCCTGAAAATCTTTATGACACATGTGACAGTCATTCTGTATGAATGGACACTCCCCAAGCCATATTCCTTACAGTCTTTATGATACCTTGGTCATGGGGCGGTCCATCGTTAGATCCTTCCATCCCGTTCGCTTAGGTGAAGATACTGATCAGTAGAGTGATTAACTGCAGATGACGGAGGGATTAAGGTGGGGAGACGCATAATACTTTAAGGAGAGGGTCACGGGGAGGACTCAACGACACAAGTTGTAACGAAGGACAATTGAGTAAATTCACACAGGAAAGTAGATATTGTCCCTTCATATTCACGTATTCATCGCCCATGCTGAATAGGTAGTACATCCAGTGGAGATCATGGAAAGATCTCTAGCTACTATGATATTCAGAAAATATGGCAAGTTAAGCGAAAAAGAGCAGAATCAGCCCAAATACTGCTAATGAAATTTACTTCAGATATACAAAATGTTTATTGTATTATAAATATAATACCATGTTCTAAATTACTTTGATCGAATACTTAAGCTTTCAGCCTTAAATCCTCCTTAATATCTACATACATCTACGGTTTTTTAATCTCAAATTTCTTTGAAAGAGTAGTATTAAGTTTTTAAAGAATAGTGTTATTCTTCTTTCTTTTCTCCCTTTTATTTATTTATTTTTGCAACATCACATGTAATTGGGTTGTTATCAAGCCTGTATGAGGTAAATAATTTATTATTATTATTAATTGGCTAAACGCTTAAATAATGTTGATGAATTCTTTGCCATTCCTTTTCATAGTTCTACTCGTATTGGAAAGAGAATATTAAATCAAATTACGGCATGTGAGGTCAAATCAAAAGCTATCAGAATTTCTATAAAAATTCCCTCATTCGATCATTACTCTACTAATGGCTATATATTATCTCTACTAATGGTAATGGCTAACGCTAGTAGGTTCAAACCGGCCCTCGGGTTGAATACTTTACGTACAGATGATGTTTCACGAAGAAAACCAAGTTTTGTCAATTATGTACAGGAAAATTTGCTGAAATTATTCTCTATAAACTACCACATTTCTGAAACATATATTTAGAGTTAAATTAATAATAGTCATGAAAATATTTCAATCTCCTCTGCAACTCCGGGTAAACATAAACATTGTAGAAAACGAAGATTCGAGGAAATCCTCAGGAGTCAGTCTGCCTGTCAGTCTGAAAACTTTAATTTCTAAATGAAATTAAACTTTTCTTCATTCAGTCGGTAATCCTCAACGTGTCCACCCCATTACCTCATTGTTTTAGATCGAAAGGTTGAGTAAATTTTCCAATGGGCTTAGGGATGAATTGACAGTGTTTGGGTGAACCTAGGGGTCGCATTACAGCCGCAGGGAGGATGGGGCAGGAAAAAATAGGTTTGGATTGCCGCGTGGGGGGGGGAATTGAAAGGAACCATCGAGGCGGAGGGAGAGGGAGAATATGTTTGGGGTTCGGATATAGCATTAGTTATCGAAGCGCAGGAATCGTAAGGGTGCGCGGAAGGGTGGTGGGGAATGGACATCGCATAGGGTGGGCCACCAAGACGCCGAAAAAGAAGGGAGATGTAGACAGCCTCAGTTTCGGATTAGCTTTAGACGAGCACAGACCGGTTAATCAGCGTGTCGAGGTGAGTCAGATGCAGCTGCATGGGCGATGAATGCGGAGGGGTTTCAAGGCGCATGCGCGAAGCCTCGATTGCGGTTTCGGGCGGGAAAAGCGATTCGGATGACAGGCGGACGGTAATGGCCGGCACGGATAATCGGAGAGAAAGATTTATCTCGATTTGCGGATCCCGTGGTTGAGGGACCATTAGTCTTTAACGCGCGGGGAGATGCCTTTTAATGGTGTATAAATTTGTTATTAGTGGGAGACGATGAATAGGGCGCTGGAATCATTTTATTGCGCAAGTGCAGGATTTTATATAACTGTAGAGCTCAATGAACAGCTTTGGAGATTAACTGAAGGTAAAAAAGTGCCGCAACCCTAACCACAGAGAAAATAATTTTTGAACGATCAGAAAATATTCCGTCCGCAGTAACAGAATGGTACAAGTAAAATGTTTACGTTTGTATTGAAGAATGGTATGTTTCACTGTTCTCCAAATAATATTCCAATATTTGCGATAAAAAAAAATTTTTTGAATTTCATCGCATACAAAATGACAAAGTTGAATGAATTACTATTATTTCGTAAGATAGACGGACGTCGTTTCAGTAACTAAAATGGATGCAATCTAATAATAATGCGACTTTATTCGGGCGAGCTTGAGACTATCGATTCTCCTCTTACATCTAAGCATTCGTCGTATGAAATTTAAAGAAATAGCTTGAAAAAATGCACATAAGAAAATTACTTTGTGGGTTTAAATATCTAAATTTGTACTTAGGAAAAATGCACCAAAGCTGAAAAACACCCACAAGAAGGGGGTGTAAAAAATCTGCGAAACCTACTGAAAGTTTTCCAAGTTTTAAGGAAAAGACAGGTTAAATTACATCTGAAAAGCAAACAAAATGGCACAGATACATCATTTCATAGGCATGAAAACTAGAAATAAGGTTTCATTAAAAATAATCGGAAAAGGATATTATGAAATACAAATAATACGGTTCCAAAACAGGCCGGGATCAGCATAGCAATAAAAGCACTAAACGAGAAGATAAAATAAGGGAAATTAATGAGAACATTACTGGTGATCAGCTTTGTCAATTTTTCTAGATAAGGGTCCATTACATTTATCATTATACCGAGTTTAAGACGTAAAATATTAGGAAATGAGATATTATATGAATATAAACATATTTTGAAATATCCAGATGAACGCTTATCAATCAGTACAATAGAGTCATTAATTTACAGTTACAGTATAAGTACGTACGTGTATATAAGGAGAGCCATAGGAAAGGGGGCAGGTGAGGAAGTGGTCCCGGGATAATTCCAGGAGATTTCATTTTACGACACTGGATCATGGACTTAAGATGAAGACAGAGAGGGTATCTAGTCGCTAGAATCTTAGAAAAACTTAACCAAACTCAAAGGAAGATGCTAAGAGAAAAAAATTGTATTCCATTTGCTCATAATTTATCTGAATATATAAATAAATCCGTGGTACAACAGCCTATGACGAGCCAAGGTCCAGCCAATAGGCATTTGTATTTTGAGATACGAGATACCATATTTAAAACTGTGCCGCAACGAAAATTATCATAAAAATTAAGTGACTCAAATTCGCCTATTTTTCTTTGAATTTCTTGCCGTGTATTATTAAGAGAATCTTAAAATTGTAGTCAATTCTATGACTGCAAGAAATGACTGACTATTTTTGTCCCGTTAAAATTCAAACCGTTTGATTTTCAGTATTTTACTACGTTCGAGCCGAAGAACTAGGTGTTGCCAGGGAGGAAAGTTATTTATTTATTTGAAGGTTATTTATTTAAGTACAGTTTTGCACTGACGATAAAAAATACATCACAGAGCTCCAAATTTCTATCGTATTCGTAACTGATCTTCCTTTGCATGATTTGATTTGCAAAAATCACAGACTCCATAAAGTAAGTTCCAGAGTCCGGAGCAATGAGTTATTGTTCTAAACAAATGTAGAGACTGCCGAAGTCGTATATGATAAGATATTTTGTTAATTATGATCTAAAACAAGAATTTTAGGCAGAATATATTCTTTTGTGGCCGAATAGTTAAATGTAAACCATACGTAAATCTCAATGTGTGTGTGATATGTGTAATGTGTGTATTTGTATTGAGCCTATCTTTCTAGTATATTTTATCAGAGTCGACCTTAGCAATGTCTATAACTGTCAATGTGAAACTTTTTCAAAGCCGCAAAATTTTGCCAGAAATCCGTCCAATATACGATAAATAATTATTTGATTTTCAATACATAATACTGCACTTGTATTCATACGAAAAAATACATTATTGAGTAAACTCGGACCCGAGCGAATGAAAAGTGACCTATGTTCAACCATGACGATCTTCAACTACCTGCGAAGTCTGAACTTAGTAAATATGATATTTCTCCAGTTTTAGGCGAACACTGATGTTAAATTCAAGCACATACTTGCAAACAAACAAACCTTGCACTTTATGTATTAGATTATATTAAAAAATTTGAGTTTAATTCGGTGTTACATTTTAAAAAAGGGCAAGAGTCTACCCACATAAGTTAGAGTAAACATTGTCTGTATTATCTACTACATCATCAGTTGAAGAAAAGCAAATCATACTTAAACCTTAAATTTATTAAGCTGATTAATTGAATATATTGTCATTCCTGTAATTCAAAGAGACCCAGATCCTCTAATTCTGCTAAAAGTCTACTATAACTGTAGTTATATGTTTCGTTTCTCTTGGTGGTTTCCATTCCACCTACAAACACAATAGGGTATCATTTAACTTTTTCCCGAAACCTCACGAAAAAGCATTAGCTTCTTTATCACCGCACAGCACGACCCTCTCAATTTATAATTCGACCTTAATAAACAGATTATAGAACTTTAACAAAGAACCAAATTCGGTTCCAATGGAGAGACTTCAACGCTCGAAAGAGACCAATCCATCATCCTTTTAACGCACTTTTTGCAGAACCCTTTCCAACACTCCTCAACTTTAAAAGGCCACGCCGCACTTCCGAATGAAAGGGGCATTTAAATGAGTTCCTCCATGGGTGCTGTGCCTCCATCGCCGACACCGCCGTGGAGCTCACCCGATTTTGCGGACGCGCGTGACGGGGGAACATCGTGGAGAATCGAGAAGAAAAGAACCCATAGACGAGACAAGGGGCGGGGGCGATGGGAGACGAGAAAGCTGAAGTATGAATGCGCGGTTGGTTGCATTAGATGTCGATTCATAGAAGTTTCGAAGGGAGAGGGTAGGAAAGGGGGGCATGGTCCAGGTCCTGGTTTGGTGGTGCAGTGGTAGCAATGGAGAGAGGATACCGTTGGCACAGGTGCTTCGGTACCCACCATTTCCCCTTTACCACGTCCTCCGCCTCCCCTTGCACCAATCTCTGGCGCGACTTCCGACTCACTCCACCTCTTATGTGGAGGATATCCTTGAACAACCCATTACCCGCCCTTGCCGAGGGCCACACGCTCGACTACCTCGCCCTAGTGATGCGTCCTTTAGCTCACCAGCCCACACCCCTCTCTTTTCGGACCATTTCAATAACCCGAGGATATAATTGATGCCGAGCGTATTGTACGGGGTACACAAAGAGACGTTTGGGAGCTCTATGGATTACCCACTTTGGAGGTGTTTTTGGAGTATTCTTGAAGGAAAATGGGAGGACAAAGGGTTAACAAGTACTTCCTGATATAGTCCTATCGGTTTGAAGAGATGGCGTGCGTCTTTACAGTCTTTTAATGTCCTGCGGCTGCAAGACACGCGACCTTGTTGGTGTCCACGTGCTCTTGTTTATGTCGTAAATGATTGGAAGGAAAGAAGGATTCCGGGTGGAATTCCTACATTCCTGCACGAGAGCAAAGCTAAATACAATGCATTCATACCGTGTCCTTTTCTTTTGGTGGTTACTTTCCAAATTAACCGTAAAAAAGCATCTTTTTTACAATAAAGATTACATATATATGTTATTTACATTTCCTCACAAAAGTAGTTGTAGTGTTATTAAAATTGCTTCGATACGGTCACTTCACTAATAAGGTCATTTCACAATGTGGGTCCTCACCGGGAATCGAACTCGGTACCGCTTCCACCAAAGGCGAACACACTGCCCACTTGCCTATTCGGGAGCCCATAATTTAATTATAGGCTCCCGGAAAATTATAATGAAATTCTATATATAATACATAGTATATAGTAGTAATTCTATATAGAATATATATAGAATACTCTTTGACACGTGTTTAAATGGCAAGGAAAATAGCTCAGTTGATAGTGCGCAAATCTAGTCTTTCTTTAATCAGCTAATGAGAGGTGACTTTAAAACTTTTTAATGACGACAAAAGTTTAAATCTCAACAGTACACTGAGTTAACTTACGGCCTTTAAGAGATCAGCGATTTTATTTTTAAACTGTCAGAAACTTAATTATGGATTTTCCTCGAAACTCATAACCTTGGTAGAAATATATTCGTGAAAAGCTTCTACGTATCTATAAGAAATATATATCTATATATCTATTTATAGGCTGTGGTAAGATATTAGAGTTCGAGAAAAGCTCCAAAAGGCCTTTTTTGCGAGAAAACTATCCGTTGGAAAATTCCAAACAGTGGCAGCGGGGGATATGGTTCTCCATGGTCGAGCATTGCTAGTATTGTTCTCAGTACGTATTTTAATAAGTTACTTTGCTCGCAAACAACGGCTTTTTGGAGCTTTTCTCGAACTCTAATGAATAGCTTCTAGGTAACCAAAGCAAAATGAGCTTAAATGTTTTGAAGGAAAGGAATCACCATGTTTATACAAGGATGCAAGAGTCATTATTATGACGAACTGAAAGAGATTTCAATTTTTCGCCGCACTAAATCAATTTTTTCAATCACGAAGATAAACGGCGAAATTATTTAAGTAACCCTTACCGTATGTTATAAATGAGCACTGATGTATCGTATCACCATCGACAATATTGCACCCGTCTGGTAGTTGATAATACGCTTATATTACTACGACGGCAACAGCACCGCATTAAGGTCGACTCACGTACACGTGTCTCATCCACTTTTACGACGCAGACCGCCCGCGGTCCGCAATCCATCCAAACACAAATAAATCCCCTCTTTACGAAATTCAATTGAATCGAAATTTCTAAATTATCGAACGCGACGATCGGCCGAAAGGGAGGTAGAGCACGCTCCCTTTAACTCTGTCGCGTCCGTCACAGAAACCCGCGCAATTAAATCCCTCCTGTCAACCCGAGTCAACTAAGATACCACACGGGATCAGAAGATAAGCGAGATGACGTCCCGCTCCTGCATCCCCTTCCAGACCCCAACCACCGCTGCAACATTTCGCACGAATGCCGACCCACCCCTTGTACGACGATGGGAATCCGTCAGCTGCATAGCACTCGGCGCGATCCGTCCCTCCCACCTGTCCTCTCTCCCTACGCCGCCCCCTGGACCACTTTGGAAATCAGGGTCCGAGGGCTCTTTAATCTCCCTCCGCCCTCGGGAACCCGCCCCACCATTGCCCACTTGTGCCTCCGGAAATGTTGTCCCCCGGCCACGAGACCTCACCCCCCTGGCGTGAGGTCCCGATTGGCACGCGCAATTAAACGTCACGTGGCGGACGTCACCCAAATAAATTACTTTCCTACCTTATTCACCTGCATTTCTATGTATGAAAATTCAGTTCCGGAGTATGCTCGGAAGATTTTCGGAGAAATAATTTAAAATCGTGAACAACGGGAAATTGGTAGCTTGTGGTAAGAATGTAACCGTTATCCGGGCCCCGCTATCGCAGAAATCAACTCCTGAACTAAATTTTCCCTTTAATATAAGCTCCATGTTTGATTTTAGGTAGCGTCAATACCATAAAAAAAAGAGATAGATATGTTAGGAACAGAGATGCTACTCGACAATAAAATAAGAATGAAAATGTAAAAACCATGAAAATAAATACCATATCCGCCATTTGTTAGTAAATGGGAGAATTTTTATGAGAAGTACTTCCTTGCAGCGAAATAACGGTGCTCGGTTCTAAATCAGTTCGTGCGACCGACTAGGATTTTCATGAAAGGTTATTTTTCTTGCATGATGAATAAATCGACTACATATTTACTAGGGTGAGAATGAATACTCTTCTCATACTCATAGTCAACTTCAATAAATTCGAAAAAGAGTAGATGTAGAACAAGAAGAAAATAGAAAAGTTTGCGAAAATAAAAAATCATGGTAACAATAATAATAATGATTGTAATAAGACCTCCACGTTAAGGCGGTGCTGTTATTCGTTAGTCTCTTCATACATCTAATCTTTCGTGATTAAATGTAAATAAAGTTTGGGAAGAAGTATCCACAGCAAGAATACACGTTAAGGCTGTAGGTTTCTCGCAACCCGAACAAAACGTTCGAATTTGATGGGTACGCCTTTTCTCCTGATAATGGCTTTTCGAAAGGTTTACTATTCGCAGTGCACCTGTATTCACCACGTTTATGTTCTAAATTCATGGAAATGAGTAAACGACGTAACTAAAGTACTTTCCCGTTTTCTACGGAACTTATACCGTTGCGGAAATGCTAATACTTTTGCGGCTTTCTCTGAGAGAATTCCAAGAAGGTATATTGGCCAAATAATGTACAGCGTGTACTTAGATTTTCAAACTCTGAACGTAGGGAAAGATTATCAGTAGATTCAGTCTAATCCTCTTTGTACTATTTTCCTAATAATAAATTGGAACAACAGTTGCATCTCTCTAATAAACACAAAGCTGTTTTAAAATTACATTAAAAACAATAAATTTAAATACAACAACAATTCCGCATGAACCATTTCTGTTGTTTAACTCTCATTTCAAGTATAAATTATGGCAGCATAATTTTGTTTTAAATTCTCAAATAATTCACAAAATAATTTTGTGGATTTTTAAAAGTTTAGTCATTAAATATATCGTGAAATTCCACCAAGTATCTCTTGGTCATTCATTTTATTTGATTCCATTCCTATTTATCGTTCATTTTTCCTTGAAAATCTTTCATTATCTTAGAGGTCTCATTTTTTTTCTCTCATATACTAAAATTACTCTATTTCACGATTTAATTCTCTTTTTTTTACAGGTGGTTACTGGGACAATTTCAGAATGTGCCTGTATTCCTTTGACTCGAAAATTCAATAATTCGGCGGAGGAAGTCTACAAACTGAAGTACCTAAATCATTTACCCATAATTCAGTGTTTGTGACGTGGACTAGCCATCAATCTTCGAATAGAAAATGGACAAACGATTTGTGCGATGAAAGAAAATATGGAAGAAAAACTTCCTCCTGTTGGAAGGATCCATTGATTATTTTACCTCGTGCGTCACGTAAATTTTAAGAAGAAATGTTACTCATTTCGATGTAAAAAAAAGTTATAGAAGTATGTTACGGTTACTCTAATAAAGTTATCGCAAATTTTCCATACAACAATGTTAGCAATAAATTTAAATACAACAAAAATTTCGTATGGACCACTTCTGTTATTTAACTCTCATTTCCCCTATGAATTATGACAGCATATTTTGTTTTAAGTTCTCAAATAATTACAGCTCTAAAATATATAGAGAGGAAATTCCCTCTCTTATCTTGTTTATTAAACAACTTGATGTATACTAATTTTCACATTTGGGTAGTTTCATTTACACAAAATAGTATTAGTTATTATATATATGTTTTGCCTGATCTATTTTTCATATATGATATCTATACAACAGTGTGTTTGTTAATTCTCTAATTTTTCCAATTCAAGTGCCAATGTATTTACATTGTATTCTCGATTCTCGAAATTTACGATGCAAATTTAATGAGCCACACGATTTTAAAAGGAACCTAAACGGATTAAACCAAAATCAATATTGCATTTCAAACAATTTCAGATTTCTCATAACTCTGAGTGAAGAAGTATCCTCAGAAATTTCTATTTTGATATCATGTGTTAAGCGGCTCCTGTTTTTAAGCAGATTTTAAGAACTTAATGGTACCTCTTTGAAAAACTGGCCCATTTAATATTTAAATACAGCATACGGAAACTAGAATTTTTAGTATAGTCTTTACGATCATAGACAAACAAGAATGTCGTGGTTAAAACTATTGCTTAACTTTATGCATCCAATAAAACGTTTCCAGAAACATCTTGAGCTGATAATATTAAATGAACCTCCACCCCTCGTCATTACAAATGACAATGTTCATGAGTTCTTATTAAAAATTAAAACATATTACAACACAAGGAAAATTGGTTTCTTAAGTTTACTTCAAGGGAACATCGTAAGTTTACGGCAAAAATTTGCATGCTAATTCAACACACAAAACCTTTAACTTGTAAGGAAAAATCACCATGTACTTTGCTACAAAATTTTAATTAGTTGCTCTTAGCAATTAACTCAAGTAACATCAACGAAAAGTATTAATTATCTTGATTTACAGAACCTCAACATTAAAAATGTTCTAGAGGTAAACGAGTTAATTAAATTGGTCAATTGTTCTCTCTGACATCTGTCCATCCATCGTTGAAATCACCCAACATCTACCAACCCTTTTGTCCCAATCCGTATTAATTCTCCACCAAGCCCAAGATCCCTAGGACCCATCCCGTTAGGGGAATATTAGAACCTGACGAATCAATAAACCTCCATGTTTTTTCACCCGTTCAAAAATTCGAGGGTTAACCCCGTAATCAGGACGAGGCGACCCTACAACCCTCCCCAACACCCACTTATTTTCTTCGAACCCATCCCACTACATCATCTGGACCAGGCTACATCTCTCAGGGCATCGTAGGGGACACGATGGTCCAAAGAGGGAGACAGCAGGTGCTCCGCGGAAGGGAACAACCACCCCCCGCAAAAGGGACGATGCGTGGTGCACCCATTGGTACATGGTGTTTGGGGGAGGGTATAGTGCGAGGTGGATCGAATAGGATCTTCGAGGGGGTGGAGTCACAGACCCCCCGAATGCGAATAAAAAGGAGGTGACTTCATCTCTCATTTTCAATCGGTGACAGAAAGACTACCGATGCACTTTGCACAACCACAGTCGGTGGATGCGATGTCGGCGGCTTTGGCGGAGGAGCTGCTGGGAAGGCGGTTGGAATCCGCCTGGAGAAGTCAGTGTTGGACGGATAGAGTGATACCTGGAGGGTCAGTGGTAGCGGCGGTGGACATTCCATCTGACACGTGCTCGGATCTCTTCACTGGAGAAACGATAGCAGCCAACCGAGGACAACGACTGATGGTGAGGAACAGGATTGTGTTAATGTGCCTTACTAGTTACCGAATTGATAGTTTAGATCATAATGAATGGGAACAACGAAACTGTGTTTCTTAGATGTCTTCTTCTGAGAGAGGCATTAAAGATGAACAGAGATTTTGTGATATTCAAAACAAAACAGTGCTTCTTCTCACGGCGATTTCGCATTCTGTAATCTCCCTTACTACGTCACAATTAAGATCAAAATATCTCATAATCTTGTCCGAGCGACAACGTAACGAGCATGTTAAATCTATTACGAATTCTAATATTAGGATTAATACGAGGGTCTTCTGTAAAGCACCAAATCTGAAAAACTTTGTTAAACAATGACCTAATTTTACTTTTACATTATTGAAAAAATTTCCGTAAGATTTATCATAATTATTTGGCTCATAAATATCGTTGGTCTACTTCTTGTGTGCCAGTGTCTCGATCCTTCATTGACAAACATCAACTAGATTCAATTTCTTCAATTTAAATACACTTCTCCGACTTATCGACCGCTGACTACGACAAAATTATTCCCAGCCATCGTAATTCTGGGTGTTACCAGAATTTGATGAGGAAATATATTTTACTTAAAAGCTTTCCTTAAATAGCTGAAATTTGAAGACCGAATTTTTCCACAGAAGTACAAAGCATAGCAGTATGTAACTTTCGTTAGTTAGCTTACGACGATTAGTAAAGTACATTAAAACGCAAAATAGTCTCTCGGATTGCCAATTGGGTACCTGTCGAAGACTTTAAAATGCCGCTATTAAAACGCAAATTATTTCAATTGAATGAATTGATTTTCTTCGTCAACTTCACTACATTATTTGAACAGCTTCTCTATTACACGTTTAAAAATACTCTGTAAGCCGTATCCCGGTAGATAAAACTCGCGTTTAGAGGCAAACTGAAAGTTTCGGATTACCGATTTTTAGAAATCACCCTATGCGCATTTTGGAAACGATCTCCATTCTCATGCAATGCCTTTTTTCTTTGTTGAGTTATAAATGAGATCGCTACTTCCCATACGCAAATATCGGGATTCAGAGACTAATTCAATTAGCGTGTTTATCGAGCATTAATTGCAGCGTGATTTCAATCTTAACATCTATCGGAGTAACTATCCCTGAGTCCATAACCCTTAGGTATCGCCCGGGGCAGATAGCCCCCGCCACCAACTTACGTATCCACGCAGGGTTTCATTCAGGAGATAATTTTTTTACAGATTCAAATAAAGCTGGGCCTCAGATCTGACGGTCTTCTGAAGATGGAACCAGACAGTTCGTCCCTGAACGCGGGAACTTGCTGGTTAAGAGCCATTCGCATTGCGGAGGACTGTCACAGCTGCAACGTACGTCTTCTGGAAGTCGGCAGCGCTGGTTTCGTGGCGAGGACGACGCGACAAATAGCAAGAGGAGAGGAACTTCTCCTTTGGTTTTCGCCTGAAGTCCTAGCTCGTCTGGGAATCCCATTTCTCACACCAATCAACATCAGAGGTAAGCAAATTTCAAAATTTCTTCTCGTTTTGCACTAAACAAAATTTTTGATTTACTCGTACTCTGACTAAGTTGGAAAAGGTGACCGCTCAGGCGAAAAATAATGAAAATGTTTGCAAGCTGAATTTATCTCTTTTTTCCAAATGACTTTTATTGTTTACTCACTCGATAACCGGTCAAATTTCGACCCAAATATATGAGGTACATACATGCATACAAAATTTAAGAATATAACTGTTTCTTACATAATGTTCGATAACCCGAAAATGTGGTTTGCCGTGGCCAGACATGAATGAAAAGAAGGATTCCATTTGGAACGTATCCTCATGTCAATAATAATAAGAATGATCTATAAAAACGGCAGCATTAAAAACAGTAGAATGTCTTAAGTGCAAAAAACATCAAAAAATCGTGAATTTTAAGAATTTTGGCTCAGAACAAAATGAGCTCTAGCATTCACTTGGTGGAACCGATTTGTGCACCATACTTATTAAGTACAAAATGTGTTCAAATTCCACAAAAATGAATTTCAGAGAGAGCGGTGTGAGTAATTGATGCCGTTTTTAATTCGGCATTTCCGAAATTGGACAAACTCGAGGGATATATATATGATAATAATAGGCTAAAAAAATAGTCCGAACGCCCGGTGTTTTCACCCCCTGCCACACGCCGTAAGGCGGCTTGCAGGGTATTTATGTAGATGTAGATATCTACAAACACAAAGATAAGCTTGAGACCATCGACCGAAGTAGTCAGTGCTTAACTTTCACCTAATTGGGGTAGGTCGAAGAGGAAATTTGGAAAAATGTGATATTATTTATTTTAATTCGTTACTTTTTCTTATTTTCTAAAGGAGAAAAAGCGTACGTTTGCCACTGTTGCGGCGTTCGAATGGAAACACCGAATCCTTTAAAACTTCATCTCAGCATGGACTGTGGCCGGATACCACTTGACTCGCTCTGGGAAAGATTGAAGGAGCCTCTGACTTCTCCAGGACCACCTCCTCCATTGACCGCTTCCCCACCATTACCACATCCAACACAGCACCATCAGAGTAGCAGAGGTCATCTCTGTATATACTGCGGAAAACTTTACTCAAGAAAATACGGGCTGAAGATTCACATAAGGTAATTTAACTGTAACTATCGCGCAAATATCTAGTCAAAAATCACAGTTTAACTGCTTCCCAATGACTAAACTCGCTCTTAAGTGCCGAAGTAAGTTTTTTTTAAACCATTGAAATAGATAAATAGATAAACTTATAGTAATCTACGATTCAAAAATTCAAAAATCAAGGAATACCAAAGAAAATCAAGTTTTTCTTGCGCTCAATGATTTTAGGCAAACTTTTATAGACTTTTCCTCTGGAAATTCTGATTTCATCGCCAGAACAACCTTCATCATGGGTGCGCTGACCAAAATTAGTTCGTACGATAACTAAAATTAAGAATTAACGTCTTTCTTAAAATCGCGAACTATTCAATTTTTCCCCAAGGTAAACTGAATGATCTGTGAGTGAAAAAAAGTGCCGACAAAATTTCCTTGAAAATCGAAAATTATGATTTTTAGCTTAAGAATTTAAATTCAATTCCGTAGAGTAAAGATGGTTTTGTTTCATTTTCCAGGACCCACACAGGTTATAAGCCTCTGAAATGCAAATTCTGTCTCAGACCCTTTGGTGACCCGAGCAACCTTAACAAACACATAAGGTTACATGCAGAGGGAGGAGATGCTCCTTACAGGTGAGGACAATTAATTTTACTCTGCAAATTAAAGACTAGTCAGATACTATCTTGGCTAGCCATCATAAAAACCTGATGTAAAAACAAAAGACATATTTGGAGGGTTTCAGGGGAGGTACAAATTTTATTTCAATTAGAATGAAGGAAACATAAAAAATCAAAGTAACGAGTCTTTCTGAACCCAAACGTTGCATCTATGTTTCCAAAAAAAATCCTGGCATTT